>JZKD02S1676293.1:699996-716774 GCA_000966675.3 Picea glauca | reverse complement strand
CCATTATGACCTATGACGAGACTAGAATCCTCCGAAAGGAAGCAAAGAATTGAAGGAAACCCTAGACAAGTTGTCGGCTGAACAAATATAATTATATTGAATTTATTGATGCCCATAAGGAGAAGTCGGCCCCAGTTAGACTGGCCAGTCCACTATAAAAAAAGGGCATCAGTTTCATTATTTCACATCTCAGCAGTTGCAGTGAGAGCAAAATCTGCGCAGGTAGTTGCAGGCAGCAGCAGTTTGGTGCGCAAGTTTCTGGGAGAGCTAGGAAAGTGGTGCGCTAGCTTCTGGGTGGGATCATCTGTTCAGTTTAGTTTCTATTCTCTTGCTTGGTGCATTTAGCCTCTCTTGGCTATTGATTGCAGCCAGAATTCTCTTCTCGGTCAAGGTCAAGGTGCTCGGAGGGTGGCTTCGGCCTGTGGTTGGGTGACGAGGGTATCGTCAATGGTTAAACGAGCACAATCCTCTATATTCTAACAATGGGGGCACTAGGGCTTCCTTGGATTTTCTAACCATCTCTTTTTTTTTTAATTTTCCTTTTAGTTTTTTTTGTTTGTTACAAGCAATCTAGGATTTAATGGTTTAAATTTTTAAGATCTAGATTGCAATTTTATTTCCAAGTCTAGAGACTACTTTGCTTTAGATCTAGCTTAGGCTTGGTTATTTTATGCAAATCGTTTCCTTCATTGCCTAATCTCTCAAACGTTTTTGCATTACTTGTGGATCTAGTGGTTAAACTATATCATTTGATGAATCTACATAGGTTACAAAGCAATGAGCTCATATGCTTCTAATATTAAGGGTTTAAATCTTTTAGGAGCTATTCGACTTGCAGTTTAGTGCTTCTCAACGTCATATGCAAAAATTTTGAGCACTAACCTTGACTAACTTACTTGGGTACAAACCTTGAAGATGTAATATGGTGAGTGATCTATGAAATTAGGCTTGTGTTTTAAGTGATCGTGGTAGACATAGCTTTCTCTTTCATAGTAATTTGATCTAAGTTTTTATGAAGGCTTTGGTCTAGTCTTTGGCACACATATAACTTGGTTTTTTAAACTTAAGATCTTCATTTATTTGCTGCTTCACATTCACTTAAATCTGTCATATGCTACAGCAACTTTGGGTAAAGGATCAAGTGTTGTGATAAGTTAATGCCTAAGTCTCTTCTCATCATAAACAAATCTGTGGACGAATAGTATACATGATGGTATCAATGATGCTAGATAGTTTATGTTGATGATCCTTCTCATGTCAATGCATTTTACTTGTCCTTGGCTATGGTTTAAAAAACACACGTTTGATGACATAAGGATTGGGATCTAAAAATTTGAAGTAACTGCAATAACACTCTATAGTACTTACCATCATTGTCTCTATTTGAATGCTTAATGGTACATTTGATTTCCTTGTGTTGATATTTGGGTAACTTGGAAAGTGGTCCCCTTGTGTTAGTGAGCCTCTAAACACAAGAGAGAAATACTTTGTACCATGTACCATGTACTTTATGTCTAATTTCACTTTGACTTAGGAGAATTAGGTCAAAAGTGAAATTTGGTCATTTAAGCCTAAAATGACTATTAATTCACTTTGTGGGTGAATTGAGGGACATAAAGTGAAACTATGGAAACTTAAGTAAAGTGGGTTTTGAGTTGAGATTCTTTTGAGATGATCTCAACCATTGATTAGGGATGAGAAGAGATGATCTCATCCACACATACTTTAGGTTTTCTCATGTTTCCTTAAGAGGGACGCATAAGGCAAAGGAGGCTCATTATTCACTCTTATGTTCACTTGAGAAGTTTGAGAGGGAGCATTGAGAAGAGGATGATGGCATTGAGTGAGGAAAGCTTGGGCACCCCCATTCATGGAGGTAGCCAGGAGGCTTAGTCCTTCATTTATTTGTGGAGAGTGTACTTGCTAGGAGGAGGGCACACAGCTAGCAGGGAGGACTTGCTGAAGTCAGTTTGCTTTGAGGACAGTTTCAGTGGAGAGCTACAGCACAGATTCAGAGTTTGGTGCAAGGGTTTCTTCATCAGAGCTTCCAGCAGCTAGGACGCTTCATTTCAGTGGTTTTGGCAACTTGTGAGGAGGGTGCACCATCCTAGGGCACATCTCTACCATTTGGACTTGTGTATCAGGTTCATCTGTTTATTGTACTTGTTGTATTCCACCTTCTTTTCTCCACATATATACACTCATATTCCAAACTGGTTTTCCCCATGGGGCTTTTATCCAAGGTCATGTTGACCAAAAATACTTGTGTTCATTTTCATGTATGCTAGTGTTTAGAACAGCATTATTTCAGCTCTAAAAGATCTCTAGGTGTGTTACATAGTTTATGGTATGCATGTGCTAACATCTTGTGACAAAAACTACATGCTAGAGCACCTAAATGGCCTATATAACTATAACAAAACAGCAAGAAGTTACTGAACAGTTTGCTGTTATAAAACAGCAGCAAACCCACTTTTGCTATCATCAAACACTCTTTAACACTTACCATCATTTTCAATATTTGAATGCTTAACGGTACATCTGACTTCCTTGCACATTTATCCATTGTGGCATCTTGATGGACAGCGCACTCATATGATGAGATTTTTCTCTTGAGCACATTGATAACAGATTAAAGGTTTCGGACTTGTTGCACGCTAAATAAACTTACATTTTCATGGTTGATCTCATTTCTTTTCATGTGGATGAATGCCCTTTCAAGTTCTAATACCTATGCACATATCTATTAATTTTTCACACTAAAATTCATGGTATATAGTGATGCAATTTACATTCTTGCTGCTCTCGTAAGTTCTTGGCAACTCTCCTTTCTAATGGCATCCATGGCTTGTGATAAAACTAATCAGCCGTCCTAAAATTTCAGCATCTATTTTCATGGTACTTTGATGTTTATTTTCTGAGCACATTGTGGATGGTTCTAAGCTTGTCCTTTTCAGTCATAACAACAGAAAAAGTAACTCTTTTGGTTTCACTAATCTGGGCACTTATCCTCATAAGCAAGTTAAGTTACATTTCAATCATGATGAAGAATTTTTTTGGCATTTAATATTTCGTTGTAAGTTTGTTTGCAAGTGTATCTTTACACACACTTTGGCACTCACATATGGTTCATTCTTCATGGTTCACTTGGTTGCAATCTTAATCGAGAATATGTTATGGTGAATGGTGCTCCAATCCTTTTTGCAATACACAATTCAACTTGCACTCATAAAGCTGAATAAACTACTTGGAACTTTGTGGCCTTGACCCCCCCCCCACAACTAACTCCTACTCCTACTCTAACGTGTCCAATATTGGGCATCTTGGACTAGTAGTGTCAGCTCTTTGTGAGCTTGGTTTAGGAGTCTCTTGAGGTTTCCCAGATTTGCAGTTTCCTTGAGTAAGTTAAGTTAGAATCAACCTAGGTTAAAGCCCCTCGTCCTTAATCCAATGATGTTTGGCCTAGGTTGACTTAGGAATTTCCCCCCTAGGATAGGGTAGCTTAGTCTTTCTTACTCTGAAGTGTGGGGCAAGGCCACTAAGGTGACAGTGGGTGGCTTGCCTAGTAGTACCTCTAGGCTCTCCTCCCTAAAGTTAGGACTTTTCTTCCTAGGGTAGAATTTGAGAGATCACAATCTCCACTATTGTTTTCTTCAGAAAAACAAAATGAGCAAGAAATCTTAAACTTTGATACTCATGGCATAATATCCCATTTTGGTACCCCTATTTTGTACATTGCCCTTTGTGTGAATATCATGTAAGTATTTTTGCCTAGGTGCTAAGTCATGGGAAGTCTTTAAAAATGGCACTCATATGGTATATATTGTACATAGGGAGTAAGTTATGACTTTGTAAAGTTCCTAGTAGGAGCTCAAGGCCAAGGCCCAATCAATGAATATAATTAGGTTAATTAGGCATATTTTTATTGTTCCTATTTTGAACATGAAACCATGATGTAAGCATGATGTCATCTAAAAAACTAAGCTAACATAAAAATATGGAAATGGCTATCATTGGAGTGAGAGAGGGCTATGATATAACAAGTGTCAAGGGAAAGGGATTAGATAAAGCTAAGGGCATGTGGCACTCAACCAACTCGTCCCTTATGATTGGTGAAAAGTCACATGGGCACATGAAGCCTTACGAAATATTAGGACACCTCACTCCCATGCACATGAATGCCTTGCCAACTGTTCTCCATCTATATATACCTCCTTTTGAGACTATGGCAGGGCTCTTTTGTTGGTTCTTGGATGATCATTTGTTTTATCCTGATATTGTTGTCGCTCATCATACTTTTCGTTGGCTGCTTTGCAAACTTATGGAGCCAAAGATAAAATAAGATAAGATAATTTTACTAATGTCCGACAAATGACAACAAAATTAGGTCAATGGGACTGAAAGATACATCCAACATGAATATAATGTGGGAGTGCAAAAGCGGCTCCAAGCTCCTAGGTAATGTTGAAAGTAAGAAAAAGAAAGCGAAAGAAAAAGTGCAGCCTAGATAAGTGCCTAGGTGAGCTAATCACTAGGTCTAACTAAAACCAAATCCAATATATAAGTGTCATAAGTGTAGTGAAACAAAGTTAGAGTCCGAGATTGGACATCTCAGTGTTGATCAAGAAAGAATGAGAGAGAAATGAGGATGATGAAAGTCTCTTAGTCGTAATGATCGAGAGTGAAGGGGCAATCGAGGCGTTGGCTCGTGGTCGAAGTCATTGGGCACCATAGTGGGGGATCCGACTGGACGATCTTGGTGGGGGATGTAGAGGCAAGGGAGCCCTACTCTCCTACCATCCAAGGTCGAAGGAAAGAAGCTCCAAATAGAAATTAGGCTACTCTACTGAAGTTGGGAGGTAGTCCAATGGGCGAGAGGCACCCTGCTCTAGGTCCGTCTGAGGTCATTCGTCTGTTACTATGATGATATGCTATCAGAGGTCTAGTCCAACCCCTTCGAACTGTTCTCAAGGATATCGATCGATCGCTCGAGGGGGAGGTTGAGGAAAGACACGAGGCCTCACCACTATATGGTCTAGAATACTATGAAGATCCCTCCATTTCTTGTTGCTCTGATATGGCAGGGAAACACAAAAATATGAAGTGATCCTCCTTGTAGTCTCATGGCAAGGTGAGGGAGGGTCGGGCATGCAAGAACTGGGATCTGTCGCTAAGTATCTCCTTGATGAAGAGGGCTAGGCATGTTAGATTTAGGGAAAAATAGAGAAAACAGTAATATCTTTTTCAATTCTGTTCACTAATATAAATGTAGATCAGCACATTAAAACAAAGACTTAAGCAGATTTGAACATAAACAGTAATATCTGAATATATAAAAAAAAATTATGAACATAAACCAAAGATTTATGAGTGCAGAAAATAAACCTTAGCTTACCTCTTAGCCAATGAAGAATGTACCTGTCACATGTGGATGTTGTCCTCTTTAATATGCTCAGAAAATCAGCTTAAAGTTCATGGATCAAAACTCTTGGGTTTCGATCTCTATCATGAAGATAGGTAGACAGTTTTGCCAAGGAGAGGACCACAAGCAAGGCTGATGTAAACACTCAACAACTGTCCAAACAAAACTGAGACTGTAACACTCTACAGCAATCAAAACCTTCAAGCTAGAGATGGTATCAGCAACTGGGACAGCAAGTAGAAAAACCCTTCAAGAGGAAGGCAGCAGCAAACAGGGACAGCAAAGAACACCAGCAAGCAAGGAGGAGGAGCCAACAAGATGACAGGTGAGTGGCACCCTCAACACAGTGGCAGCAAAGCCACCAAACCCTCAGCACCCACAGTGACAGTCCAGAAAAGTGCCCAATGGAAGGGCCACGGCACCTACAGCAGTCCGCGGCTCCTTAGAACAGTCAAGGGAACAGTTCGCGGCTCTTTAGGCAAGCAAGGGAAGTGTCCAAGGCGAAGTCCACGGCGGCCACAGCAAACAAGACTATCAATGAGAGGTTCGGCACATTTAAATTAGCGGGCCAAACAGATTGAAGCTCCCAACCAACAAGTGTCCAAACAAATACCTCAGATCTGAAAGAGAGAATCCACTAGAGGAGCCACACCATCACCAAAGAAAGACAACCTGAGGTAGCCGCAGCAACAATAAGGATAGAGGAATGAAGAGAGAGTGTGTGTGATAAAATGAGAGGGGGAGGGTTCCTTATATAGTTATGAAGAAGGGTTAGGGCTAAATTAAAACAATTAAATAATGACAATTTAATTAATATAAATATTATAATAATAATAATAATAATCTATTTTTAAGGTCACGGCCAAGCCAGCACACCAAATTTGGTGTATGAGACCCCCTTGTTTGTGGGACAAGGGACCTCCCTCCGCCCAGCGATTTGACTGGTAAAGTCTACGAAGGTATACATACCCTACCCCCCTCTGGATTTGAACCTGTGACCTCTTAAGAGGAAACACATGTTCTTAACCATTAGGCCCATTAATTAAATGTCAAATAAGTCAAAGTGACTTATAAAAACCCAACACCACATCAAATAAGAAGGAAAACAAAAACAAGCAAGGGGGAACTTTAAGACAAAGTCAAGGGGGTCCTCAATGGCAAAACATGTCCACATAAGTTTCATAATGACTTATAAACTTTTATCATCACTGCATAAGAGGGTACATCAATAATGTGGTCATGTCCATCTTCTTAGCTACTCCTAGGTCTCATGGACCATCCCGGGAGAGAGGAAGAGGATCACACATCATCACATCTTGGTGTTTAACCAAGATCTACCTAGTCCAAGACCAGGTTGCCCCAAAAAACATCTAGGGGCCCTAGAACACATCTAGGGTCTTATCCACCAAGGTACAAGACCAAGGATCAACCCATGCATTAGGCAAAGATTCCCTAGAACACATCCAGGTGCCCTTGAACACATCTAGGGACTTACAACAACCACCAAAGAACACATCCAAGGATCAATCCAAGCACATGGCAAGGATTCCATGGAACACATCCAGGGGCCCTAGAACACATCTAGGGACTTACTTCTTGGTCCTAGACCAAGAACCCTAGTCATATACTGGGGGCCCTCACTAGGGTCTTTTGCCATGGCTCTCACTGCTTGGTCCCAAACCAAGAAACCCCAGGAGTGCACTGGGGGCCCTAGTCCTCAGCTAGGGTCTTATGCCATCCTCTCGGAGAATGGCTCTTGCAACTGCACTAATTTCAATAGGCATCTCTGATCGCAATACCCAAAGCTAGCCTAGAGGAATCCTAAGGGAATGTATCTAGTGTCTATATGGGTATAGGGGATGGACGATGATGTCATCCTACAACTCCAAGAAGTGCTCTAGATAGAAAGACATCTTCGAGCCCTAGTTCTCTAGTGGTGAGGTTCAAGTGACCTGTATATACAATCTAAAGATATCCTCTCTAATGGCCCAATTCAATTCCTATCTAATCGGTAAGAGATGGCTTGGTACATCTAGGGAGTATCTGAAAGGGGGAAGCCACTCAAGGGAGATGGTCATCAACTAAAGAAGCCGAAAGGCCTCTAAAAACCAACCTTGTGCACAGCGTGCGAGGCAATCTAAGGCGAGGGCCTTTGAGAAGCAAAGTGCAAGGTAGGGGTACCTCTCTCTCCTAGAGGCAGAGTCACAAAAGATTCTAACTAAGTGACTCTATGTAGGAAAGAGACTAGATGAAAGATGAACTTGAAGCAAAAGGTGTGGACCTTGAACTCTACCTAAATAATGGGTACGGGCCACCTAAATAATGTGTTGGGGAACTATGCATTTGCATTGGATGATGCACCTGAGGAACAAGGTTTGAAGTTGAACTCTCTCCATCCGAGCCTAGTTTGTGTGTAGCAAGCTCAGTCTTAGATCTTTGAACCGTATAGGACCGTGGGTCCAATAATCCTCCAAGGGGTAATTTTGGACAAAATGTCCTAAAATTGACTTTGGAAACAAAGTCTCTCAATGAGGGCTAGGGAGAGGTACCCTTTGCTAAGTCGA
Source organism: Picea glauca (assembly GCA_000966675.3). Classification (NCBI taxonomy): domain Eukaryota; kingdom Viridiplantae; phylum Streptophyta; class Pinopsida; order Pinales; family Pinaceae; genus Picea; species Picea glauca. The sequence continues at coordinate 708,788 of JZKD02S1676293.1, read as the reverse complement.
GGGTGGAGAGCCTACCGCATGCTAAAGCGAGACCCCGTAAACTGGACCCCCAAGTAGGTGTAATTTGTCTTGATCTCGATCTCTCACCCTCGAACATAGAAATGTAGGTCAAAGCCTCTTCGAGACATTGAAGATCGTGACCTTGGTTTTACCAAGGTTGACCATCAACTATCAAAGGTCAAAAAACCTAGCCAAGGCATCAATCTATCTCTATAGACCCTCAAGAGTAGAGGCTAGTAAGATCAAGTCATCAACGAAAAGGAGCAAGGAGATCAACACTTGATGTAGAAGGCAACCATCTCCAACCCAAATGTGCTCATGGAGGAAAGATTACAGCTTGTCAATGTAGATCCTAAAGAGGGACGATGAGAGGGGGCACCCTTGCTTTAGCCCAATGGTACTTTGGATAAAGTCAAAGAGGTCATGTGCCATTCAGAGGTGACTCAAAACCGATCCGTACAATCTCATGATGGGAGAGAGGAGGGTCTCAAAGATGCCAATGTCACAAAGCCTCCAAAATAGGGCCTCTCTCGGGACTATATCAAATGATTTTCAAAATTCTACAAAGCAACAGTAAACTTTTGAAGAGTAGCGGCAAGCCTCCTCGATAATGGCTCAAGTGTGAAGACATGAACAATCGTCTAGTACTTTGGGCAAAAATTGGCTTGCCCTCTAGCCTTGAGGTCTTGACTCTCCAGGTCATTTGAAAGACATTGATGTAGGACTGTAGCATAAAGCTTGGAGAATGGGTGTCCAACTATGATAGTCAGGTAATTATTCAGATCGGAACTATTCTTCGAGTTGTGGATCAAGTGAATGATGTGTCTAGACCAAGAATGGAGGAAGCTGAAGCATAAAACATGGTTAGGTAAATCAACAATGTATGAGTCGAGAGATCGGATATCGTACATGACGAGTTCGCCCTCAAGGCCTTCTTCATATGTTGCTCGGTTAGCGCCCATGACCTTGGATACTCTCTTGATGTCTCTCTCAAAGGAGGTGGAATAAAGAGGGAGGTGATGGGATACAGGTGGGGCGTTGTCCGAGAATGTCGTAAGGGAGGTCGTGTGGGAAAACATGGCCTAGAAGTCTAGTTATGGAGGGATGGAATGGTGTGTAGGGGAAAAGGTTATGCCAAAAGGTTTTGGGGAGTGGAAAAGGGCCGCCCAAAGTTCACATTTCCTCAAGATGAGGAACGCACACTTTTTACGACAAAGGAGGAAATGGTAAGTTTTGTGGAGGCGAGGGGAAGATGGCAGGTCATGTGTGAGGGTGAAGCAAAGAGGCTTGTGGAATGTTTTGATTCCTCATCGAACCAACGATTCATGGGCTAGGAGCCAAGAGTGGGCTTACAGTTATGTTGTCGAGTGGAGTAGGGGTAAGTACTAAGAATCAAGGCTTGCCTCCTCTAAGGCCCTAGATAGTGTCTCATACTTGGTTGTGACTATGTCCAATGACATGAAGTGAGAGATGGGGGGGAGCAACTCTTTAAGGCATGTGGTGTATTAATCAGTGTATTCTCTGTCGAAAAGAAAGGTCGTGAAAGGGGTGGTGGGGGGGCGATGAAGTGGGGAAAATGGGGGGCTTGCAGAGAGGGAGAAAGTGAGGAGGGCATGGCTTACCAAAGGGAGGGGAGACACAAATGGTGTCGAATATGTGGGAGGAGGTCCTGGTTGACCAGGATGTAGACCACCACAATGGTCCCCCCACTATGGGGGAAGCAAGTTAACCCCTCAACTCAAGGTAGCGGGGGAGACCATTTAGGATCAACAAATTGTGGGATACACCAAGCTATGTCTCCCATTTACTGTGAGGGGCTCAATCTAATCCTCGAGCTCCTATGAAGGCCCATAGAATCTGGCTCTAAGTCCTAAAGGCAAAGTGCATCCTCAACTGTCTCATGTATAGACACATGTAGGTTTCTAGTATGGGCATTGAAGTCCCCCAAAGGAGTATGACTAGCTGATTTGAGGTTAAAACCCTATACTAAGATGCTACCAGTGTCAAGCTAGACTACTTCTAACAAAAAATCTTAGCTCAATAGAAATCCACAGAGCATGGAACCTATACTAGCTTGTAGCCTAGCCAAGGCCTTCCATACCGGTGAGTTAAGTTACCAGGATCCGTATCCTGATATGGATCCACCAGTTTTTTGAAAAGCCAAGATCTGGATACAGCAGGGAAACGACAAGTACAAACCATACAAATATATTTTTTATAATTTTAAAATTATAAAATTATATAATATATAACTTATATATACTTATATAAAATAACTAATATATTAGATAAATTAAATTAAATTAAATTAAAATTAAAGTATTATATATAAATTATAAAATTAACTATTATAAAAAATATAGCGTTAACTATTATAACATTAACTATGAATTATTAAAAAATATAACATTAACTATTAATTATTATTGACTATTATAAATTATAATATTAACTATTATAATTTATTAACTATTAAAAATTATAACATGAAATAGGTAGGAGGTCGATCGAGGAGAGGAAAAAAAGGTGTGGTTGGATAAGCGGGATAGTGACCGTTTTTTAGGGAAGAAAATAGGGTATGGTCGTCAGCCCTATTTTTTCGCCATTCCATCGAAAGTGTAACGATATTGTGAGAGAAAGGTTCGGGCACCTATTTCCCTGGCGATTCAATATTAAAATAGACTTGGTTGGCCAAAAAGAACTCTTGTAAGGTTGGCCGGAAAGAACTTTCGTTCTCCTCGATAATGAGAATGCATGAACTCGCGACGGCGCCGACCCATTCACCTTGATAATGAAAATACCTTAACTCGCGCCTGCGCCTGCACCGACCTGCGGCTAGGGAAAACTAGGGAAAATTACATTGCACTTGCACCGTGGATCCCGACGGATTCAGATCCAAATCCGTATCAGATCCGAGGATACGTAGATACAGCCCCCGGACCACACGGATCCAGTAACATAGCCGGTGAGTAGGTTGGCAAAGGGTCTACCATTACTAGTGGGAAGGTCTAGAAAAGAGTTTTCCCATAGTAGTGGTGGAAAAATGGCAAAGGGATTACTCATACTGGCGCAAGAGTGAGAAGTGGGTTTTACTTGTAACCCACACTAGTGCGTTGCTCATTCTCCCAATCTAAAATGGATCCATGGCACTACACTTAGGGATTTCTGAGAGTAAGCTTATAGGCAACTTGGCCCTTGTCATCTCATAAGCTCAGCATGAGTGTGGCATTTGAGTTGGAACCTTGTGGTTGGGTGGTAAACGCAACCTTGGCAGCCATTTTGCATGCTTGAAATTATGGAAAGATAAGTATCTTTATTAACTTTTCATGTTCGTTATTATATATGATAAAGGTATGTCCACTCGATTCCAATTTTGAAATTTATTCTGCAAATAGTTATGGTTTTGCATATTATACTTGTTAAACTACACAATTTGTCATGGTTGTATGGTGAATGAAGTTGAGTACTAAAAGTGTTGGGGCAAATTGAAGTGAACTAAAGCACCCCATTGTCCTACATGAAAATGATCGTTCTACGGGAAAATGATCATACTATGGAGCAAGCAATCAAGTCAAGGTCCAAAGGAAGTGTTATAGAACATATGAGGATGCCATGAAGAAAAATAACCCATTTTTGTCCTAGTCTTGAGGACCACACTAAGGACGGTACTTTTCATAAGGAGGAGGGGAACACAATACCCCATTTTGGTACCCCCGTTTCTATGGACACTTCCACTCAACACAAGCAAGCAAGCACTTTTTCCCAATATGAGAATTTATTGCAATAGAGTATATCTCACAAGCTCACAACAACTATCCATTGGCTAAGCAGCCACAGCAGCGGGGTACCTATTCTGCCAAAGTCACACACGACTTGCACTTGGCCCCGACTACAATAAAAAGCCAACTTACAAAGGCAGGTCAACCCATGAGGGACAAACATATCTCTGCCAGGTTTTGAACCTTGGTGGGGAGAATAGAAACACCCCCACTTTACCAACCAACCAAGCCCCTATTGACAATGCCCCTTTTTGTACATTGGCCAATATGTAAATATCAAGTAATATTTTTGCTTAGAGAGACTTTATAAGAAGGCTTCTCATATTGTGTATATTGTACATATGGAGTAAGTTGCAGGACTTTGTAAAGTTTCTAGTGGGTGCTTAAGGCCAAGGCATCACCAATGAATATAATTAGCTTACTCGGGAGTGTTTTTGTTTTCCCTATGTTAAACATGAAGCGATGATGTAAGCATGATGTAATCTCAAAAACTAAGCTAATATAAAAAATGGAAATGGCTGCCACTGGAGTGAAAGAGGGGCTACAACATAACAAGTGGCAAGAGGAAGGGAAGAGAGACAAAGCTAAAAGCATGTGGCACTTGCCCAACTTATCCCTTATGATTAGTAGAAGGTAGCATGAGCACACAAAACCTTGAGGAATATTTGAAATCTGGATCAATGTTGCAAATATTGTTTCAGATATCATATCACCGAGGGTCTAGAAAAAAGAAAAAAATTATTGGAAATATCACGGAAGATATCAGCGAGCATAAACTTGGTCGTGAAAAAATCAGAAATATTGGCGTAGACTCAACAAAAATCAGAAAAATCGAAAGAAAAAAGATATTTGCAGCAGTCATTTGGCCACCTCATTCCAATTTCCCATGCACATGAATACCCGGTGTGCCCTTCTCCACCTATATATACCTCCTTCCGGGACTATGGGAGGGTTCTTTTGATGGTTCTTGGATGATCATTTGGCAATATTGTTGGTGTTCGTCATTGTTATTGCGTAAACTTTAGGTTGGGCAAAGCTCGACCCAATCCACTAGATGGCGATAACGGTGGGAGAGTTTACCCACTGTCACCTCAGATAAACCCTCCCCTCAATTTAGTGAAGGAAAATCCTACACAAGGGGGGAATCCTAGGTGACCCTAGGGGGATTGAGATGGGGTAAAGGAAGATGTAATGTAAACCACCCCTATGGTCAATGATGATGGAGGTAAGAGGCTGAAAAGGAAGTCTTGGGAAGCGATAAGAGGTTTCCAATGATTGATCCCTGCAAAACAATATTAGTGCAACTTGTACAAGACCAAAAATAGCAAGATTAGCCTCTAAACCAATGGGGAATCTACAAGTTAAGCATGTTGTCCCAGAACTGCAGCATATATCAGATTTATATCAGCAATAAGAAAGTTATAACAGCTGCACAATTAACCACCAAATTTATCAAATCATTATTGGATAATTAAGCCCAAAACATGTAGACAATATTCCAATGCTTAAACGCAATATTTTATGGTAAAATGGGGCTGCAAAAAGATGTTATCAGCAATGTATTAGGGCAGCCTTATGGCTGTAGCAAACAATTGCTACAGCAGCAATTTCCAACCATAGAAATCAGAAAGTAAACCGTCAAAAAGATGGCCAATGAACAGTAGAACAGTAATCTAGGTTCACAAGTAAATTTCCACAGTGGGAAAGTGAGTAAATGATGAAAGAAAGTGAAGTTTGCTGCAGACCTAATGGCTGTAGCATTAAAATTATTACAGCAGCAAATTGCTTGGCAAAAAGAGGACACCCTTAAGAGCACAAGAATGTTTATAACATGTAGAAAATAATCCAATTTGAACAAATTCAATATCTCTCAAAATCACGTTTACCAATGCAAACAATTTATTTCTCCAATGCAATAAAAGATTAGTGCCTTGCCAAATGGATTGTGGAGTCTTCTTGTATTAGGTTAGGACTGTTAAATTTGGCAGCATCGGCAGTCATTCTCCAATGAAAGGCCATGGGGGGCACCCTGAGGCTAGCCAGGGAGATTTGGAGAATCAACCAGTCTTGTGAGGTATTGACAAAAGCGAGAGGGAATATACAACCTCTGTGAGTCAAACCAAAACTCAGGACGAATGACATGCTATATGATCTTGTGAGTCTAGCCAAGGCAAAGGAAGAAGCCTTGTAAGCCTAAGACAAAAGTCAAGATGTAAGTCTAATGCAAAAGTCAGGGGGAACGCACAACCTCTGGGAGCATAGACAGTCTATTGCAAAAGTTAGGGGGAACGTACAACCTCTGTGACCATAGACAGACTAGTGCAAAAGTCAGGGGGATTGTACAACCTCTGTGAGCCTAGTCAAGCCTTGTGAGCCATGAGCAAAAGTCAAGGCATCTAACAAAAGTTAGGTTGAATGTACAATTCCTATGAGCTAGAAACAAACAATCTTCCTTATGCAAATAAGGTAAATGTATTGATCTAGTGCGTTGGCACGTGTAACATTATCCACCATTAAAAGAATTCCGAGTTGCCTAACTCAGTTGTAAAATTCAATTTGCATGTTTAGTCTGAGATTGTAAAAGACAAGTTGTATGTGGTCAAAGTCAAGTTGACAAGTCGAGTTGCATGTTGCATGTTGCATGTTGCATGCATGTCAAGTTGCATGTCGGAGTTGCATGCATGCATGTTGCATGTCAAGTTGCATGCATGCATGCATGTCAAGGTTGCATGTCAAAGTGTATGTAAGCTAAGGAAGGCCTTGTATGTTCTTAAGCAGGCTCCCAGAGTTTGGTATCAGGATTGATGGCTTTCTTAAAAGCTTGGGATTTCAGAAAAGTGATGCTGATGCAAATCTGTACTTCAAGGTAAGAGGTAACCAACCTGTTATACTAATCATGTATGTTGATGATCTCTTTCTAACAAGAGATCCTAGGATTGGAAGTATGGCAAAGGCAGGGCGAGATATTTCTGGCACAAGGAAAATACACAGTGGATGTACTAAAGAGGTTTGGTATGATGGATTGCAAATCCATGTCTACTCCGATGGTTACCAACCCGAGGAAGTTGCATGATTCTGATACAGGTTCAGATTTGGTGGATCCCACCATGTATAGGCAGTTGATTGGATCATTGATGTACATGATCCACACTAGGCCAAATATATGCTATGCAGTGATTGCAATGAGTCAGTTCATGACTGAACCGAGAGAGAGACACTGGGTGACAGCGAAGCACATCTTGAGATATCTCAGAGGGACCATTACTTATGCTTTGAGATATACATCCAGTGGTGGTTTATTTTTGCATGGGTATGCAAATGTCGATTGGGCAGGAAGCCCACTGGATCGGAAGAGTACTTCCGGATACTGCTTCAGTTTAGGATCTGTTATGATCTCTTGGTAAAGCCAGAAGAGGGGATCCATTACACAGAGTACAGCAGAGGCTGAGTACATTGAAGCAAGTCATGCTAGCAATGAAGCAGTATGGCTCAGAAAATTGCTTTCTGGGTTGTTTGGTGACAAGCCCGAGATGACGGTAGTTCACTGTGATAATCAAAGTTGCTTAAAATTGACAAAGAACCCGATATTTCACGACAGGTCAAAACATATTGACATGAGGTACCACTACATCCGAGACTTGGTCGAGAGAAAAACTGTAAAGTTACAGTACATAGCCACGAGGGAGCAGGTAGCCGATATCCTGACCAAGCCTCTGACCTCAAGACAATTTGTGCAGCTGAGAGGCAAGTTTGGTGTGGCTGAGAATGACTCCCTCGCTGAGAGGGAGTGTTAAATTTGGCAGCATCGATAGTCATTGTCCATTACACAGAGTACAGCAGAGATTGAGTACATTGAAGCAAGTCATGCTAGCAAGGAAGCAATATGGCTCAGAAAATTGGTTTCTGGGTTGTTTGGTGACAAGCCCGAGATGACGATGGTTCACTGTGATAATCAAAGTTGCATAAAATTGACAAAGAACCCGGTATTTCACGATAGGTCAAAACCTATTGACATGAGGTACCACTACATCCGAGACTTGGTCCAGAGAAAAAATGTAAAGTTACAATACATAGCCACGAGGGAGCAGGTAGACGATATCCTGACCAAGCCTTTGACCTTGAGACAGTTTGTGCAGCTGAGAGGCAAGCTTGGTGTGGCTAAGAATGACTCCCTCACTGAGAGGGAGTGTTAAATTTGGCAACATCGACAATCATTCTCCAATGAGAGGTCATATGGGCCACCCCAAGGCTAGCCAAGGAGATTTGGAGAATCAACCAGTCTTGTGAGGTATTGACAAAAGACAAGGGGAACATACAACCTCTATGAGTCAAACCAAAAGTCAGGACGAACGAGATGCTATGTGAGTCTAATGCAAAAGTCAGGGGGAACGTACAACCTCTATGAGCATAGACAGTCTAGTGCAAAAGTCACGAGGAACGTACAACCTCTGTGAGCATAGACAGTCTAGTTCAAAAGTCACAGGGAACGTACAACCTCTGTGAGCATAGACAAACTAGTGCAAAAGTCAAGGGGAACATACAACCTCTGTGAGCCTAGTCAAACCTTGTGAGCCATGAGTAAAAGTCAAGGCATCTAGCAAAAGTTAGGTTGAACATAAAATTCCTATGAGCTAGAAACAAACGATATTCCTCATATTGCAAATGATATAAATGTATTGATCTAGTGCATTGGCACGTGTAACATTATCCACCATGAAGAGAATTTTGAATTGCCTTGTAAAGAGTTGAGTTGTAACTGAAGTCTTAAGTCTAGTTCTATTTTTGAATTAAAGTGTAATGTTGAGTTGTAACTGAAGTCTTAAGTCTAGTTCTATTTTTGAACTAAAGTCTAATGTTGAGTTGCAACTAAAGTATCAAGTCTACTCCTATTTTCGAACTAAAGTGTAATGTTGAGTTGTAATTGAAGTCTTAAGTCTAGTTCTATTTTTGAACTAAAGTGTAATGTTGAGTTGTAACTGAGGTCTCAAGTCTAGTTCTATTTTCGAACTAAAG
>JZKD02S1676293.1:682584-699946 GCA_000966675.3 Picea glauca | reverse complement strand
AGTTGTAACTGAGGTCTCAAGTCTAGTTCTATTTTCGAACTAAAGCATACCAGTCTCAAGTCTAGTTCTAAGTTCGAACTAAAGTATGAAGTTGAGTTATGATTAACTCATGCAAGCAGGTTACTATTTCGAGTCTCTCCTCTTCAGCCTATATAAGCAGAGTTCGACCCCTCTGTGAGCCATGGACAAAAGTCAAGGCATCTAGCAAAAGTTAGGTTGAATATAAAATTCCTATGAGCTAGAAACAAACGATATTCCTAATATTGCAAATGATATAAATGTATTGATCTAGTGCGTTGGCACGTGTAACATTATCCACCATGAAGAGAATTTCGAATTGCCTTGTAAACAGTTGAATTGTAACTGAAGTCTTAAGTCTAGTTCTATTTTTGAACTAAAGTGTAATGTTGAGTTGTAACTGAAGTCTTAAGTCTAGTTCTATTTTTGAACTAAAGTGTAATGTTGAGTTGCAACTGAAGTATCAAGTCTAGTTCTTTTCTCGAACTAAAGTGTAATGTTGAGTTGTAACTGAAGTCTTAAGTCTAGTTCTATTTTTGAACTAAAATGTAATGTTGAGTTGTCACTGAGGTCTCAAGTCTAACTAAGGTCTCAAGTCTAGTTCTATTTTCAAAATAAAGCATACCAGTCTCAAGTCTAGTTCTAAGTTCGAACTAAAGTATGAAGTTGAGTTATGATTAACTCATGCAAACAGGTTACTATTTCGAGTCTTTCCTCTTCTCCTCTTCAGCCTATATAAGCAGAGGTCGACCCCTCTCTTCAACACAGTTTTGATATGCAGATTAAGGGTGAAGCAATAGAGGCACATATCAGTGATAAAGAGGCAACATTCCAAAGCAACGTATCAGTGTTGTATAACAACAATAGAGGTAGCATATCAGAGGTGTATTTCAACAAGGTCTCTTAGGTCTTTGTCGGGTCAGAGTCATCTTGGCAAGCTCTTTAAGAGCAAAACATTCATGTTGGATATTTGTAAGTGATCTTACAATATTAATGCAATAAAGGAATATCGTTTGCTGGGGTTTTTCTCCCTGTACAGGGTTTCCCCAGGGTATATGTGTTGTTGATGTGCATGCTTACTTATCTACATAGATATTGCTATTCGATTATGATTTGGTATTGTTGAAGTCTATTAAGTTGGAATCAAAGTGTTGAAGAAAATAAAAGAATTAATCTGCATAAGAAATCAAGCTCATAATTTAACATGTCACTGTGTATGTCAGCAATAAAAGACAGCGAACAGTGTCGTCTACATCAGCAATAAAGGCCAGCAAATAGTGTTGTTCATATCAGCGATAAAAGTCAGTGAAGTCTTGTTGTTTGTTGGTCTATCAGTGAGGCACTTTTCATCGTGCATTATTGTAATTGATCTACATATTATTTGCAATAAAGGAAGATTATTTGTTGGGGTTTTCTCCCTGTATAGGGTTTCCCCAGGGTAAATTCTTGTGCATGTGTGAGATTCTAATTGAGTACCTCTTCTACTTTTGTTCATCATTTAGAATATACATTTTGTTGGTTAATAAATCAAATTATGTTTAAAGCATTGAAGAAACTAAAGAAATAATCCGCATATTGAATCCAACTCAATAATTTAACACGGTATCAAAGCTAAGGGTGTGAAAGAGCTTGTTGAAGTGCAGGAACAAGGTACACAGATCCAAGAATGCTTGATCAATTTCCAGCGTGAGTTCCATGGCATTCTCCATCTCTGTCAGGGTCGAGGATAGGCTTGAAGGAGCTTCCAACTTCAATGTGTGGAAGCTCAGGATAATGAATTTCTTGCATGAGCATGATCTTGAGCAATATGTGACCACAGTGATGGAAAAACCCAACTTAATGTAGGGAGAGCGACCTTCGAGAATGAAGAGTCAACCAAAGGCCAAGCGAATCATCTTTGACTCAGTCAAAGACAGTATAATACCTGCAATGACTTTGTTGATGACTGCCAAGGGCTATATGGATACCTTGGTGAATCTGTATGAGAAACAGGCTCCAGGCCAGAAGATGACACTTAAGCACAACCTCAAGTATTTGAAGATGGAGAAAGGTGAATCAGTGGCATCTTCCTATTCCAGAATAGCCCAGATCAGAGATCAGCTTTTGGTCACAGGGGTGACAGTGGACGATGATGATTTAGTGCATGCCATTTTTTATGATCTTCCTTCTTCATGCGAGACTTTCTTATCCAGTGTAAGTGGGAGAGAGATTCAGCCCACGTTTGAGAGGTTATGGCATGATTGCCTCCAGGAGGAGAGTCGCACAACTACCAGGAGCGAGCCAACAAAAGAAGAGCACTCAGCTTTGGCATCAAGATTCAAGGGAAAGAAGAAAGGCACTTCCAAAAAGGCTCTCAGAGGAAGCCAAACACCAAAGGTACATTCAAAGGCAAGAATATTAATACATCTAAGATTAAATGCTTTAGTTGTAATAAGTTGGGCCATTTTGCTAAAGATTGTTGGTTTAGAAAGAAATATCCAAGGAAAGGGAAACATCATGCCTCAACTGCTGAGGATGATGAATCCAAAAGAAATCAGAAAAGTCCTTCTAATGAGAAAGAAAATAGAAAAGAATATTACTTGGTTTCTGCCTTATCCAGTTCAGTGTTCACGGGGCCGAAAACTTGGTATTGTTGGTTTAGAAAGAAATATCCAAGGAAAGGGAAACATCATGCCTCAACTGCTGAGGATGATGAATCCAAAAGAAATCAGAAAAGTCCTTCTAATGAGAAAGAAAATAGAAAAGAATATTACTTGGTTTCTGCCTTATCCAGTTCAGTGTTCACGGGGCCGAAAACTTGGTTAGTAGACAGTGGTGCATCAAAGCACGTGACAGGGTACAAGGAGATCCTCTCAGATTTCGAGACAAAATCTTTTGTAGAGCATGTTGAGCTTGGGGATGACAAATGTTACAAGATAGAGGGAGTAGGCTCTATCTCCCTTAGATTGGAATCTGGGGCTAGACTTCATATTGATGAAGTATTATATGTTCCAGGGCTCAAGAAGAATCTACTATCAGTTGCAACCCTCGAGGACAAGGGATATTGGGTGATCTTCAAGGACAGGAAGGCATTACTATGGGCTAAAGGTAGCCACTTAAGTACAACATAACCCATTGGAACTCACAGTGGAGGATTGTACGCCATGTTAAGACAGTCAGTTCAGGCATTGGCCCATGATGCGACTAGCTCCAACAAGATGTGGCACAGAAGATTTGGACATCATCATTACAAAGCTCTTCCAGATCTACAGAACATGGTATGTGGCATGCCCTCTATTTCTCTTAGTAAAAATGAAATTTGTAAGGGATGCATGCTAGGTAAAAATATAAAGAAAGCATTTCCTAGTAGTGACAACAGAGCTCGGGGCATCTTAGAGCTGGTTCATTCTGATCTATGTGGTCCCATGTCATCTCCCTCACTCAGTGGTTGTTTGTATTATATCATTTATATTGATGATTATTCAAGAAAATGTTGGATATATTTTCTTAAAGCTAGAAGTGACACATTTGATAAATTCAAAGAGTATAAAGCCTTTATTGAAAAGCAGACAAGGAAACACATCAGAATCCATAGAACAGACAATGGAGGAGAGTTTGAATCTCTCCAGTTTGAGGATTTCTACAAGTCGACAGGAATCAAGAGACAATTGACCGTGCCATATAATCCTCAACAAAATGATCATGCTGAGAGGAAAAACAGGACTATTTGTGAGGCAGCAAAAGAAATGATGTTTGCCCAGGATCCAGTGGTGGTTTATTTCTACTTGGGTATGCAGATGCGGACTGGGCAGGAAGGCCACTGGATCGGAAGAGTACTTCCGGATACTGCTTCAATCTAGGATCCGCTATGATCTCTTGGTCAAGCCAGAAGAGGGGATCCATTGCACAAAGTACACCAGAGGCTGAGTACATTGCAGCAAGTGATACTAGCAAGGAAGCAGTATGGCTCAGAAAATTGGTTTCTGGATTGTTTGGTGACAAGCTCGAGATGACGGTGGTTCACTGTGATAATCAAAGTTGCATAAAATTGACAAAGAACCCGGTATTTTACGACAGGTCAAAACATATTGACATGAGGTACCACTACATCTGAGACTTGGTCGAGAGAAAAACTGTAAAGTTACAGTTCATAGCCACGAGGGAGCAGGTAGCCAATATCCTGACCAAGCCTCTAACCTCGAGACAGTTTGTGCAGCTGAGACGCAAGCTTAGTGTGGCTGAGAATGACTCCCTCGTTGAGAGGTAGTGTTAAATTTGGCAGCATCGACAATCATTCTCCAATGAGAGGCCATATGGGCCACCTTGAGGCTAGCCAGGGGGATTTGGAGAATCAACCAGTCTTGTGAGGTATTGACAAAAGACAGGGGGAACATACAACCTCTCTGAGCATAGACAGACTAGTGCAAAAGTCAGGGGGAACATACAACCTCTGTGAGCCTAGTCAAACCTTGTGAGCCATGAGCAAAATCAAGGCATCTAGCAAAAGTTAGGTTGAATATAAAATTCCTATGAGCTAGAAACAAACGATATTCCTAATATTGCAAATGATATAAATGTATTGATCTAGTGCGTTGGCACGTGTAACATTATCCACCATGAAGAGAATTTTGAATTTCCTTGTAAAGAGTTGAGTTGTAACTGAAGTCTTAAGTCTAGTTCTATTTTTGAATTAAAGTGTAATGTTGAGTTGTAACTGAAGTCTTAAGTCTAGTTCTATTTTTGAACTAAAGTGTAACGCTGAGTTGCAACTGAAGTATCAAGTCTAGTTCTATTTTCGAACTAAAGTGTAATGTTGAGTTGTAACTGAAGTCTTAAGTCTAGTTTTATTTTTGAACTCAAGTGTAATGTTGAGTTGTAACTGAGGTCTCAAGTCTAATTCTATTTTCGAACTAAAGCATACCAGTCTCAAGTCTAGTTCTAAGTTCGAACTAAAGTATGAAGCTGAGTTATGATTAACTCATGCAAACAGGTTACTATTTTGAGTCTCTCCTCTTCTCCTCTTCAGCCTATATAAGCAGAGGTCGACCCCTCTCTTCAACAGAGTTTTGATATGCAGGTTAAGGGTGAAGCAGTAGAGGCACATATCAGTGATAAAGAGGCAGCATTCCAAAGCAGCCTATCAGTGTTGTATATCAACAATAGTGGCAGCATATCAGAGGTGTATTTCAGCAAGGTCTCTTAAGTCTTTGTCAGGTCAGAGTCATCTTGGCAAGCTCTTCAAGAGAAGAACATTCATGGTGGATATTTGTAAGTGATCTTACATTATTAATGCAATAAAGGAATATCGTTTGCTGGGGGTTTTCTCCCTGTACAGGGTTTCCCCAGGGTATATGTGTTGTTGATGTGCATGCTTACTCATCTACATAGTTATTGCTATTCGGTTATGATTTGGTATTGTTGAAGTGTATTAAGCTGGAATCAAAGTGTTGAAGAAAGTAAAAGAATTAATCCGCATAAGAAATCAAGCTCATAATTTAACATGTCATTGTGTATGTCAACAATAAAGGACAGCGAACAATGTCGTCTACATCAGCAATAAAGGCCACCAAATAGTGTTGTTCATATCAGCGGTAAAAGTCAGTGAAGTCTTATTGTTTGATGGCCTACCAGTGAGGCACTTTTCATGGTGGATTATTGTAATTGATCTTACATATTATTTACAAAAAAGGAAGATTATTTGTTGGGGGTTTTCTCCCTGTATAGGATTTCCCCGGGGTAAATTCTTGTGCAGGTGTGAGATTCTAATTGAGTACCTCTTCTACTTTTGTTCATCATTTCGAATATACATTTTGCTGGCTAATAAATCAAATTATGTTTAAAGCATTGAAGAAACTAAAGAAATAATCCGCATATTGAATCAAGCTCAATAATTTAACATGGTATCAGAGCTAAGGGTGTGAAAGAGCTTGTTGAAGTGCAAGAACAAGATACACAGATCCAAGAGAGCTTGATCAATTTCCAGCATGAGTTCCATGGCATCCTCCATCTCTGTCAGGGCCGAGGATAGGCTTGAAGGAGCTTCCAACTTCAATATGTGGAAGCTCAGGATAATGAATATCTTGCAGGAGCGTGATCTTGAGCAATATGTGACCACAATGATGGAGGAACCCACCTTAATGCAGGGAGAGCGGCCTTCAGGAAGAGTCAAGCAAAGGCCAAGCGAATCATCTTTGACTTAGTCAAACACAGTGTAATGCCAGCAATGACTTCATTAACGGCTGCCAAGGAATGTATGGATACCTTGGTAAATCTTTATGAGAAAAAGGCACCAAGTCAGAAGAGGACACTTAAGCACAAGCTTAAGTATTTGAAGATGGATAAAGGTGAATCAATAGCATCTTTATGTTCCATGATAGCCCAGATCAGAGAATTTGAAGATGGAGAAGGTGATCTTTCTGTCCCAGGATAGCCTAGATCAGAGATCAACTATTGGTCATAGGTGTCACGGTGGATGATGATGACTTAGTGCAGGGCATATTTGATGGTCTTCCTTCTTCATGGGAGCCTTTCTTATCCAGCGTGAGTGGGAGGGAGATTCAGCCCACGTTTGAGAGGTTATGGCACGGCTATCTCCAAGAGGAGAGTCGCACTGCTACCAAGAGCGAGCCATCCAAAGAAGAGCATTCGGCATTAGCATCAAGATTCAAGGAAAAGAAGAAAGTCACGTTCTAGAAAGGCTCTCAGAAGAAGATAAATACTAAAGGTACGTTCAAAGGCAAGAATATTGATACATCTAAGATTAAATGCTTTAATTGCAACAAGTTGGGTCACTTTGCTAAAGACTGCTGGTATAGGAAGAAAAATCCAAGGAAAGGGAAACATCATGCCTCAATTGCTAAGGATGATGAATCCAAAAGAAATCAAAAAATTCCTTCTAATGAAAGAGAAAATAGAAAAGAATATTACTTGGTTTTTGCTTTATCCAGTACAGTTATCACAAGGTTGAAAACTTTGTTAGTAGACATTGGTGCATCAAAGCACATGACAGGTACAAGGAGATTCTTTCAAACTTCAAGAAGAAATCCTTTGCAGAGCAAGTTGAGCTTGGCGATGACAAATGTTACAAGATAGAGGGAGTAGGCTCTATATCCTTCAAATTGGAGTCTGGCGCAATGCTTCATGTTGATGAAGTATTATATGTGCCAGGGCTCAAGAAGAATCTCTTATCAGTTGCAACCCTTGAGGACAAGGGATATTGGGTGATCTTCAAGGATAGGAAGGCACTTATGTGGTCTAAAGGTAGCCACCTGAGTACAGCAAAACCTATTGGGACTCGCAGAGGAGGATTGTATGTTGTGATAGGCCCGTCATTCCAAGCATTAGCTCATGATGCGACTAGCTCCAGCGATTTGTGGCACGGAAGGCTTGTACATCTTCATTGCAAAGCACTTCCGGATCTGCAAAGTATGGTATGTGGCATGCCCTCTATTTCTTTTAGTAAAAATGAAATTTGTAAAGGATGCATGCTTGGTAAAAATATAAAGAAAGCATTTCCTAGCAGTGACAATAGAGCTTAGGGCATCTTAGATCTGGTTCATTCTGAAGTGTGTGGTCCCATGTCATCTCCCTCTCTTATTGGTTGCTTGTATTATATCATTTTTATTGATGATTGCTCTAGAAAATGTTGGATCTATTTCCTTAAAGCGAAAGGTGACACATTTGATAAGTTTAAAGAATATAAAGCCTTTATTGAAAAGCAGACAGGGAAACGCTTCAAAACTCTTAGAACAGACAATGGAGGAGAGTTTGAATCTCTCCAGTTTGAGGACTTCTGCATGGAAGCAGGAATCAAGAGACAGTTGATCGTGCCATATAACCCTCAGCAAAATGGTGTTACTGAGAGGAAAAACATGACAATATGTCAGGCAGTGAAAGCCATGATGTTTGACCAGGATCTGCCAAATTCCCTATGGGCAGAGATGTTACCTCCACTATCGTGTATATTCATAACAGGTTTCCTCGTGCTATCTTGAAGGACAAGACTCCTGAAGAGGTCTTCTCAAGGTCCAAACCTAAAGTAGGGCATCTAAGGATATTTGGGTGTCTAGTGTATATTCATGTCCCTCGAGAAAAGAAGACAAAGATGGAACCCTTGGGCAAGAATGGGATTTTTGTGGGGTACAACAAGAACTCCAAGGCTTACGAGATATATGTATTAAGTTTTGAGCTATTATTAGGTTTCTTTTCAATTTACTAGATAACAATAGCATAGGTAGGATCACTGAGAGAAACACAATCAAAAGATACACAACATTTATCCTGGGAAACCCTCATGGGGGAGAAACCCAGCAAAAACTTCCTTAATATATAGATAGCCAATACAATGCCAAGACAATAAACCAAAACACTGGAGAATATCCAACACTGAGCATTGCGCCTCTCTCTTCCTTCTTCTCCCAACTACAGCTACCAAACTTGCGCACTTGTTCAGGGAATGAGTGAGTGAGATAATGAAGCGATGGCTTCCTTTATTTATACAAGTTGGCAGGCGCTGGAAAGGTGTCTCTTCACTGGGCAGAGCCGACTTGTCTTCTTAGTGGTTAAAACCACTTTAATTAGGCCTGGGGGCCGACTTCTCAATTTGCATAATATATTTAAGCTTTGACCAATCCATAAAAGGGGATTTGGTCAAGTACAAAGCCCGACATGATCAATCCACAAAAGGGGATTGATCAGATGAATAATAACTCAATAATAAATAGAATACTCTTTGCAATTACAATATTTCAACACTTTCCCTTAACAAGAAGGGTATTCTACAACATCATCAGGAGAGAGAGAGGGCAGCATTATCAACAACATCTGGAACAATGACTGGCATCTCTATAAATCATCGAAAGTTTTCCTCATCCTCATTATCATCACTCACAGCAAGGAGCTGGAATGGCATCAGCATCATCTGCATCAACATGGATTAGTATAACACTAATACATCATCATCATCAATAACAGCACAAGGCTGATACAACATCAATAACAACAACATCACAGCACGAAGGTTGGAGCATCTTCAACATCAGCATTAAGCTGGAAATCTTCAGCATGAAGCTGGCATCTCATCAACATCAACACGAAGCTGGCATCTCAACAACATCAGCACGAAGCTGGAAATCTTCAGCACGAGGCTGGCATCACAACAACATCAGCACGAAGCTGGAAATCTTCAGCACAAGGCTGGCATCACAACAACATTAGCAGAAACCTGGAAATCTTCAGCACAAGGTTGGCATCACAACAACATCAGCACGAAGCTAGAAATCTTCAGCACAAGGTTGGCATCACAACAACATCAACACGAAGCTGGAAATCTTCAACACAAGGTTGGCATCAACACTATTCCCCCTTTCAAGGGAGGTCCTTTCGGACTATACCAAGCTTCTCTCGAAAGTGCTCAAACTTTACATGAGACAGAGACTTGGTCAACACATCTGCAACCTGCTTATCCGTGCTAACATAATGGAGCTTTATGGCTCCTCTCTGCACCATATCACGAATGTAATGATATCGGATTTTTATGTGTTTTGACTTGTCATGGAACACAGGGTTCTCTGTCATCTTTATGCAACTCTGATTATCACATAGAATCATGGTTGCTTCCATCTCCAGATCAAATAGACCTATCAACAACTTCCAAAGCCATATGGCTTCACAACTGGCGGAACATGCAGCAATGTATTCCGCTTCTGTCGTGCTGAGAGCAATACTTGATTGCTTCCTACTCTGCCATGAGATCATGGTTGACCCCAAACTGAAACAACATCCTTAGATGCTCTTTCTGTCAGAGACACTTCCAGCCCAATCTAAATCAGTGTATTCACTCAGTCTGAAGTCATGATCTCCATTATAACTAAGACCAAAATCCAACGTACCCTTAAGGTATCTCATCACATGTTTTGCAACAACAATGTGAACACGTCTTGGTTCTACTAGAAATTGACTCAAGGTGTTTACAACAAAACATATATCTGGCATGGTGTTCATCAGATACATCAACTATCCAATGATCTGTCTGTACAACGTAGCATCAACCAACTCTTACGAAGTATCAACCAGGAGCTTCAGCTTTGTTTCCATGGGTGTATTGATGGATTTACACTCCAACCTATCAAACCTCTTCAGTATTTCAACTGCATACTTCCCTTGGTTAAGGAAGATCTTCTTTGGGCTCTACCAGACCTCAAGACCTAAGAAATAATGCATTAGGCCAAGGTCTTTCATCTCAAATTCTGCAGCAAGCTTCTTCTTACAATCAGTGATGAGCTTTTCTTCTCCACTTAGAAATAAGGCATCCACATACAACAACAATATAACAGGTTCATCATTCATAACCTTGAAGTAAAGGTTAGAGTCAGCTTTACTCTTGGTAAAGCCTAAGCTCATCAAGAAACTGTCAATTCTTCCATACCAAGCTCTAGGAGCTTGTTTCAATCCGTACAGCACCTTCTTCAATCTGCAGACATGTGTTTTTCTATCTTCAACCTCAAACCCTTGAGGTTGTTCTATATACACTTCTTCTTCAATGACACCATTTAAGAAAGTTGTTTTCACATCCATCTGGTGTAACTTCCATTTCATTTGAGTGGATGAGCTCTAAGACTCCTTTTGCTTTATTGTCGCTCTTCGGGAAAGGGTTCTTGATGTTCATTCCTTGTGCACATCCATTGCACACACCTTCATGATCAACCTCGAATTCTGGTAGACCTATGACTTCCTTGCTTACATATGGTAATGCCTTGTAGTTGATGTGAGCTAGTCTTCCATGCCAAAGTTCACATGGACTCTCGGTGGAGTGTATCAAAGTTGCTTCTGAGTGACCTCATAATTTATACAGGCCACCTTCTTATGTTCCAATAACAATTGCATCTTCTATGGTTTTGCCTTTAGGCCACATGAGGACTTCACCAGCTATGAATGCAACCCGGAAGCCTTTCTTATCTAAAGCAGAGATAGAAAACAAGTTCTTTGTCAAACCTGGTACATATAGTACATCCTTCATCTTCATTGGGGTCCCTAAATCAAGTTTGTAATTGGACTCTCCCACTCCTTTGATAGGGTATTGGTAATCATCTCCAAGTGTAACTTTCTGGGGAAAGTTCTTTTCGATAAGGCTAAAGAGAATGTCCCTCTGACCTGTCATGTGCTTAGAGGCACCACTATCTATGAGCCAAGTATCCTCTCCATGTGATACTGATCCTGAGAGGGCAAAGATTAAGACTTAGTCTTCAATCTACTCTTTAATCATCTTTGTGCGTGGCTCTGCATCTTCAACTGTATGGGCATGATGCCTTCTGTTTCTCTTCTTGTATTCTTCTCTTCTAGCTGGACAATTCTTAGCAATATGTCCCATCTTGTCACAATGGTAACATTGGTAGGATGAGAAATCCTTTTCTCTTCTTTGACCTTTTTGAAACTTCTAGAATCTCCTTGGAGGGTGAGATTCTTTATGGATGAATTTATTTGGGGAGTGAGACTCCTTAAGTTGATGAGTTTCCTTCTGGAAGTGAGACCTCTTCCTTCCTCCTTTAGTATGAGCAGCTAGGGCTTGATCTTCATCTCTTGATAGTATTGCTTCTCAATTAGCTACTCTTGCTTCTTCTTGAATACATTCTTCCCAAAGACTGTCAAAGTGCAGTTTCTCCTTTCTGGCACAAATGGTTTGGATGAATGCATCCCAAGGTCTTGTGAGACCATTAAGAACTGTCATTATGAGTTCATCTTCATCTAGAGTATCACCAATTGCTTCGATTTGTTCTTTGAATTGTGATATTCAAGAGAAATATCATGAACTGTTTCTCCTTTCTACATCCTTGTACTTTTGAGTTGAGTTCTTAGATTCATCTTCCAGTTGATGTTCTTTCCTTCATACATCCTGGTTGGGGCATCAAACATTTCTTTTGGAGTTTTCTTTGAAGCCACTTGAGGGATCAAATGATCTTTAATAGAGTCTGCAATGATTCTTTTGGCCCTAACCATGTCCTTCTGGTGTTTTGCTTTAGCTGTAGCATCAGTAGGTTTTGGTACATCTTCTTTAACGAATCTTGCTAGGTCATTCTCTTCAAGAATGAGTGCAATCCTATACTTTTAGGCACGGAAGTTATCCACTCAATGCTTGCAAACATCTTGACCTGGAGCTAGGAAAATGACCAAAAATTGAAAATGCTCAGAATTTAAATATGGACTTACCAGAAGGTGTGATTGGCTAAAGCGAGTAGCCTGGTGCACTCAAATATCAGAAAATTCAAATTTTTCCCCTTCAAACTGGGCCAGCAGAATTCTGGACTAGTACTTCTGGTACTGGTTCTGGTTTCCTGGTTTTCTGGTATTAGTGAAAACTAGGGTTTCACTTTTCGGGGGTTTTGTCCACTGAAAAAGTGTGTTGAGGCTGCCAAAGAGTTTGCTAGGTTTCTTTATGAGTTTTAGGTTGAAATTCTTCTTCAATAGAAAACCCTAATTTTCTTGTATGACAACAGTGACGTTTTTGCTTATCCAATGAAAGGTGCTCTCTTCATCTTAGCTTTGAAACCATGTTAAGTTTTGAGCTATTATTAGGTTTCTTTTCAATTTACTAGATAACAATAGCATAGGTAGGATCACTGAGAGAAACACAATCACAAGATACATAGCATTTATCCTAGGAAACCCTCATGGGGGAGAAAACCCAGCAAAAACTTCCTTAATATATAGATAGCCAATACAATGCCAAGACAATAAACCAAAACACTAGAGAATATCCAACACTGAGCATTGCGCCTCTCTCTTCCTTCTTCTCCCAACTGCAGCTACCAAACTTGTGCACTTGTTGAGAGAATGAGTGATTGAGATAATGAGGCGTCGGCTTCCTTTATTTATACAAGTTGGCAGGCGCTGGAAAGGTGTCTCTTCACTAGGCATGGCCGACTTGTACAAAGCCCAACATAATCAATCCACAAAAGGGGATTGATCAGATGAATAATAACTCGATAATAAATAGAATACTCTTTGCAATTACAATATTTCAACAATATGTACCATGTCAAAGGTGGATAGAGGTAAGCAGGGATGTGACTTTCCATGAGGAAGCCGCAGTCAAGAAATCCAAAGAGCCACAGCAGAAATCAGAAGAAGTTAAGTTAGCTTCACCCTCTTCTGAAAATGAAGAGTCAAATGATCATGGGAGGAACCTCATGAAGGGTCAAGTGATGAGCCCCCAGAACCTGTTGAAGAGTTGGAAAGAACTCTTGAAGAACCTCCAGCCAAAAGGAAGCCAGGATGGCTTAAAGATACAGTGCAGGAAGCATAAAAGATAGTTGCTCCCAAAGGATTTTTCAGGGAAAGTAAGAGGCCTCATAAGTATGGAGGCTATGTTGCACTTATGAGCAACATTAGTGATGTCGAGCCTTCTTCATTTGAAGAAGCAGATAAATTACAAGTGTGGAAGGATGCCATGCTTGAGGAATATAGGTCTATTCTAAAGAACAATGTCTAGGACATTGTGCCAGGACATTGTGTCGAGGCCAAAGAACAAATCAGTGGTCTCTTCCAAATGGATCTATAATATCAAACATGCAGTCGATGGGAGTGTGGAAAAGTTCAAAGCAAGATTTGTAGCCAAAGCCTTCTTTCAAAAAGAAGGCATTGACTACGAAGAGACTTTTGCCCCTGTAGCCAGGTATACCTCCATTCGAGTTATTATTGTATTAGCTTCAATTCTTGGTTGGAAACTACATCAGATGGATGTAAAAACAACATTCTTGAATGGAAAAATTGAACAGGAGGTCTTTGTGGAACAACCAGATGGTTTTGCACTGCATAACAAAGACACTCATGTGTGCAAGCTAAGGAAGGCCTCGTATGGTCTTAAGCAAGCTCCCAGAGTTTGGTATGACAAGATTGATGGCTTTCTTAAAAGCCTGGGCTTTCAGAAAAGTGGTGTTGATGCGAATCCGTACTTCAAGGTAACAGGGAACCAGTTTGTTATATTAAACCAGTATGTTGATGATCTCTTTCTGACAGGAGATGAAGGGCTAATAGCCTGGTGTAAAAGGGAGCTAATCTCAAAATTTGAAATGAAAGACTTGGGCTTGATGCATTACTTCATAGGATTGGAAGTGTGGCAAAGACAAGGCGAGATATTTCTAGCACAAGATAAATACACAGTGGATGTGTTAAAGAGGTTTAGTATGATGGATTGTAAATCCATGTCTACTCCAATGATTACCAACCTGAGGAAGCTGCATGATTCTGATACAGGTTCAGATTTGGTGGATCCCACCATGTATAGGTAGTGGATTGGATCATTAATGTATATGATCCATACTAGGCCAGATATATGCTATGCAGTGATTGAACTGAGTCAGTTCATCGCTGAACCGAGCCAGAAACACTGGGTGGCAGCAAAGCACATTTTGAGATATCTCAAAGGGACTATTACCT
The DNA here is from genome assembly GCA_000966675.3 of Picea glauca. Lineage (NCBI taxonomy): Eukaryota > Viridiplantae > Streptophyta > Pinopsida > Pinales > Pinaceae > Picea > Picea glauca. The sequence continues at coordinate 685,516 of JZKD02S1676293.1, read as the reverse complement.
ATGGTCTGAGATATACATCCAGTGGTGGTTTGTTTCTGCATGGGTATGCAGATGCGGACTAGCCAGGAAGCCCAGTGGACTGGAAAAATACTTTCGGATACTACTTCAATTTAGGATCCGCTATGATCTCATGGTCAAGCAGGAAACAGAGATCCATTGCACAGAGTATAGCAGAGGTTGAGTACATTGCAGCAAGTGATGCTAGCAAGGAAGCAGTATGGCTCAGAAAATTGGTTTTTGGATTGTTTGGTGGTAAGCTAGAGACAACGGTGATTCACTGTGATAATCAAAGCTGCATAAAGCTGACAGAGAGGTCGATATTTCACGACAGGTTAAAGCACATTAACATGAAATATCATTACATCAAAGACATGGTCTAGAGAAAGACTGTAAAGCTACAGTACATAGCCAAGAGCGAGAAAGTAGCTAATATCCTGACCAAGCCATTGCCACTGAGACAGTTTGAGCAGCTGCGAGACAAGCTTGGTGTGGCTGAGAATGACTCCCTCGTTGAGTGGGAGTGTTAAATTTGGTAGCATCAGCAGTCATTCTCCAATGAGAGGCCATGGGGGCCACCCTGAGGCTAGCCAGGGAGATTTGGAGAATCAACCAATCTTGTGAGGTATTGACAAAAGCCAGGGGGAATGTACAACCTTTGTGAATCAAACCAAAAGCCAGGATGAACGACATGCTATATGATCTTGTGAGTCTAGCCAACGCAAAGGAAGAAGCCTTGTAAGCCTAAGACAAAAGTCAAGATGTAAGTCTAATGCAAAAGTCAGGGGGAACATACAACCTCTGTGAGCATAGACAGTCTAGTGCAAAAGTCAAGGGGAATGTACAACCTCTGTGAGCATAGATAGACTAGCGCAAAAGTCAAAGGGAACACACAACCTCTGTGAGCCTAGTCAAGCCATGTGAGCCATGAGCAAAAGTCAAGGCATCTAACAAAAGTTAGGTTGAATGTACAATTCCTATGAGCTAGAAACAAACAATCTTCCTTATGCAAATAATGTAAATGTATTGATCTAGTGCGTTGGCACGTGTAACATTATCCACAATTAAAAGAATTTTGAGTTTCCTAACTCAATTGTAAAAGTCGATTTGCATGTTTAGTCTGAGATTGTAAAAGTCGATTTGCATGTTTAGTCTGAAATTGTAAAAGACAAGTTGTATGTGATCAAAGTCAAGTTGACAAGTGGAGTTGCATGTTGCATGTCTAGTTGCATGCATGTCAAGTTGCATGTCGAAGTTGCATGCATGCATGTTGCATGTCAAGGTTGCATGCATGCATGCATGTCAAGGTTGCATGCCAAGGTTGCATGCCAAGTTGCAAGTCAAGGTTACATGTCAAAGTGTATATCGAGTTGCATGTTGAGGTGGCATGCAAGAGTCAAGTCTAGTCTCAAGTCAAGTTACTAATTCGAGTTAGTTATACATGCAGACTCCTTCTAATAAAAGACCCCTCTCCTCTTCTCCACGCCTTTATATACAAAGCTTGACCTCCTCTTCAAAACACATTGTTATGCAGCGCTGACATTAGGAGACAGTGCAGTGAAGGAGGCGAATAGTGTTTTGTATCTCAGCAGTAAAGGACAGCAAGCATTGATGTGCATATCAGCAATGAGAATCAACGTGTATCACTGTGTATCTCAGCAGTAAAGGACAACAAGCATTGTTGTGCATATCAGCAGTGAGAATCGACGTGTATCACTGTGTATCTCGACAGTAAAGGACAGCAAGCATTGTTGTGCAGATCAACAGTGAGAATCAGCGTGTATCACTATGTATCTCAGCAGTAAAGGACAACAAGCATTGTTGTGCATATCAGCAGTGAGAATCAATGTGTATCACTGTGTATGTCAGCAATAAAGGACAGCAAACAGTGTTGTGTACATCAGCAATAAAGGACAACAAATAGTGTTGTTTGTATCAGTGGTAAAAGTCAGTGAAGTCTTTGTTGATACTGAGAGGGGGGTGAATCAGTATCAAGTAGAATTTAAAAACCTTTTCAACTTATACTTAAACCATTCAATTATATCCAATGAGAAATGAACAATAGTATAAAGGTTACATCAATACACCACAATACACCATGCACAATATATGAGAAATAATCAATAGTTATTGGTCAAGGGAAGTAATGACTTCCAAAAGTAGCTACAGCTTCCAAATATAAAGGGAGGGATAAACCTCCAAGAGGAAGATACAATCCTCCAATATCAAGAGAGGGTTGACCTCTCCATCCTTGCCCCTTCCTTCCACCCAAGAATATATTAGAGATAATAAAACTTTACATTAAATCATCACCATCAACCAACCATCACATAGAGCCCGATAATGCTTCCTGAAACTTCTTCAACTTCTGTAATTCTTCAATTCTTGGAATACTATGATCCTGTAGATAATATTACACAATGTATTCTCTGAAACTCCTCCAAGTTTCACTCCTTGAATCCTCCCAAAAAGAAGTTATAGAAAGAATGGTAGACTTTATTCAATTCTGGTTTATTCAAGAGAGAGAACTTGTACAGAATGCCTCGCGCTCAATATTTAACATCAGATTCTGAAACTCGCACACAAGAAACTACAGTCCGTGCTCTTTCCAATGAAATTTGTCCCACTTCATTTGGATTCTCTATGAAGAAGTTATGACTGTTTTACCCGGAACCCCTGTTTATTGACTAGCTTCAGGACTAGTCAAAAACCCTATCTTCCACAGAGTGTATCTCCATAATTATAGCGAATAAAGAGCTGAAACTTTTAACACAGGTACCTTGATATCTCTTCTCAATACCATAGCAATTTCACCATCTAAATCGTTCTAGAAAAAAAGTTATAGCGAAAATGGTAAGATGACCTGAAAATAACATACCTTAGAACACATCACCAAAAGACTTCATCCTCCCTTGAAATCCGGCCTTCTTTACTT
>JZKD02S1676293.1:640960-674208 GCA_000966675.3 Picea glauca | reverse complement strand
GGAGTAACCTGGTGCAGCTCTTTTCTATTGTGATCTGGCTGAGTGGTGCGGCCCCTTTCTGCTGTGGGGGTGATTGCTGATGCAGCCTCTTTTGTTGTGGAGTGACTGTTGATACAGCCACTCTTCTATGTGTGTGGCTGGTAATTACGGCCTCTTCTCCTCTACTGTTGTGTGTCTGGTGCAGCCCCTCTCCTCGTTGCTGTGTGAGGTATTTGTAGGAGCGGCCCTTTTATTTGCTGCTATGGTTTGACTGTGGGTGCCGCCATCTCTTCTGCTGTGGGGTATTTGCTGTCCTGTTCAGACTATGACCTCCTTCTTTGCCTTTGGCCTTCCTTATTGAGGGTTTTGTCTCCTGAAGTTCTGTGTGAGGGTTTGTGCTCTTTACCTACTGTTTGTGTGAGGGTTTGACTGTGTGATGTCTTTGTGGCCCTATCCCTTTGGTGGCAAGAAAGTCTCTTTATCTCTTGGCAAGAGATCCAACCTATATGGTGGATCTATGCCCTGGACTTTACCTGAGCATAACTACAAATGGTTCCACATCTCTTGTGGTGGCTGTGATTTCTTCAGAAGTAAGGTTTCAGGACAAGCTAAGCTACCTACTTATCATTTTCAGATCTGAACCCTGTTTTAATTTCAGTACTGTTTTGATATATGTAGATTTGTGTTTTAACATTGACAACTATTGGATCTGAACTGTATATTGAGTTTACCTTTATGCTTCTACAGTTCGATTGATTGTTTAATGATCAGATTGTTTTGAGTTTAGATCTGTATATCTATATTTAAACTTGAGTTCAGATCTGCACTATAATCCATATTATCAAATCTCCTAGGTCTGTACACTGTTTAAGTAGTAGAGATTGATGTCTGAACAGTGGATCTAGTTGTTATTCTCACTAAAATTTAAAAGGATACTTTTGTTCTGCTATACTACCCAAATTCTAACAGTCGGGAATGGTATGATGACTCATCAAGAAGACCTCCCACTAGTAGACCTATCCCCAATGGTGACCCGCTTACTAGGGCTCAATGTCAACCACCAAAGTGAAACAGGGCAAAGAGCATAATGTCCAAGCAAACATTACATAATCAAACGCAGTTATAGATGCAACAAACTCAAATGCCTCAAATATTGGAATGACACCCACCATAATACCTTACTTGTACCTCATTGAGCAAGACCGATTGTCCTCCAGAAGCCAGCTGATGTGGTGGATATCCTCATGATGAACCTGGAACTGTGGTGGTGAAGTGGGCCTCTATTTGTGCAAGTGGACACCGCTGGTCAAGATGTCTCTCGGTACTCCATGTCTGAAACCTAAGGGCCTCGAGACATCATCTCCTTAGTTATCCCTAAGAGTTGGGGATAACAGTCATACATTTGGTAGCAAGCCTGGCAAGTGAAGGGGAATATGTTGTTGATTTGAGGCTGAAATCTTGTGCCAGGCTTCTACCTGTGTGAGGCTAGACTACTGCTGATGGGAATTCTGAGCTGAGTGGAAATCTAATGAGCATGGAATCCCTATTAGCTTATATCCTAGTAGAAGACTTCACGTACCAATGTGTAGGCTGGAAAGAGGGTCTACCCATACCAATGAGTAGGACTGGCAAAGGATTTTCCCGTACAAGTGGCAGAGACCTGGCAGAGGAAATGCACATATTAGAGTAAGAGTTAGTAGAGGTTGTTGTTTGTAACCTGTAAGGTCATATCAGTGTGTTGGCTGGTTGAAGGCTGTTAGTTGCTCTGTTTCTCATCCTCCCTATTTAGTTTCAATCCTAGGGCACCACATTTAGGGATTTCAGGGAGTAAACCTGTAGGCAACCTTATGTATGATGAAATGTGTTTTCAATTTCAATTTTACATATAGTGCCTGTTGTTAGACTGCATATTCTGGGTAATTTGGAATGGTTGTATGATGAGTTAGCTCAGTTCTAAAAGTGCTGGGGAAAATCGAGATGAATTGAAGTACTGCACTGTCCAGTGAAGGAGGCCAGATAGGTGACACACAGACTATGTTGAACTCTTGGATCTGGTTGTCAATTATAATTTTAACCAAATATGATGTGCAGATAAGCATACAATGAGTTTCTAAATTGTTCTAAATTTTTAAAATGGAAGGGGTGAAATTGCATGCCTGACCAGAATATCTAGAACCTTTAAATAGAACAGAAAAGGGAAAATGGCCAGATGGTGTTTGTAAGGGGAAAACACTCCATCAAAAATGGTTAGACATATTCAATTTTCCATTGTTTGAAGCATAAATTTAAACAAAAAGGGTTGAACTAAATCTAGCATTCAAAGTTTATAGGTGAACTTCCAAAAAGGAGTCAGCTTGTAATGAATGATTCATCAAGTGCACAATAGTAATGGTATAGACAACTGCAACTATTCAAATTGACACTGCAAACATGTTGAGTAAGTTTTGGAAATAAACTTCTAACTACATGATCCCTATTGATCTTAATAGCTCTGTAACAGGACTCATCAAGTTTTGGCAAGTCAACTCGGCTTGCCAGTTTGGTTAGCTGAGTTGAAACGTTTGGTCGAACCTGCCTTGTGAGAATACCATATAACAAATTATGGCTGTTTCCAAACAAACATTTTTATCAAATTTAACACAACTAGGCTATGCAACATCTAACCAAGTCAAGAATGTGTTAAAGCACGTAATACCCATTATAGTTGGATGGCCTCTTTTACTAAAATAGGGTAAAGCTAAGTTTTAAAGTGAATGATGATTTTATAGGGGGCAAACCAATTTTGGATTGGTCTACTTTTGATTGGAGATGATCCTTATCCTCAGCTGTCCAATTTTTTCTGTGTTAATATGTAAGACAAAACTTAAGCAGTTTAAAGTGAATCTTTTTGCCTTCTTTTTAGTGCATGTGTTCCCTGAAAAAACAACAGGGTAGTATCAGAGCTTTTACTGGTTCTATGAGCTTTGTGAGTGCAGAATCTACACTGGAGGAAGGGTGCAGACAACTTGTGAAGAGCATCAAGCCCAATGAGAAGCCATCGAAGAGAGAAAACGCCCTAGAAACTGAGAAAAATGCCAAATCAAGGTAAGGAAGTCACTGATGGTACTTCAGAAAGATACAGCCAAAAGCACATGCTTGTCAAATGTGGGGCCACACCGCCAAGGATAATTTCTCACATGCAATGATGAAGCAGACAATCAAAGAAAAAAAACTGTTTAAGCCATGCCTTATCGGTCCCAATATGCAAAGTTGGTGAGCCAGTACTTTAAGATGGATGAATTGCTCATAGGAGGTTAGCCTTCACTGTGGATATGTCCACTGACATCTCTATGAATGCAAGTTTAGGTGCATTCTTTGCTTTGTAGCTTGCAATATACAGATCTGTGACAAGTTTAACATGACCCTTTTGAAAAGGTAATTCTAGATTCACATTCAGATGACAAGCATGAACTAGAATAGAAAGCAAATCTATCCAAAACTAGATATATCATCATCATCGACATTGAGCTAATAGTATCATTACTGGAACAAAATCACTATGGAAGAAGAAGCTGACTCACATCATTGATGTCATCCTCTGCAATTGAATCTGTGGATTCAGTAGGCGATGCATTATCTCGTGAATCGTGAGATTGAGATTCCCCTAAGACTTTAGTCTTTGTTACAGGAACAGTAGTCTTGGAATTGCAATTTGAATTCTCCATACTCGAATCTAGTGAAGATAAGTGTGCTGTATTAGTTTGCAGAAACTTCCCTCTTGTATTATTCCTTGCACAGGAGGTGGTTCCTTCTAATGTTTCAGGAGGGAAGTTGATATTGAATCCAAATTGCAGCTTTCAATCAGAATAGAAACTGAATCTTTGCCCACTTGCTAAACAGTTGATACGTTGGGTCCAATAAAGAGAACCTGTAAATTCAAGTCATCTGAATTAGAGTCTCTCCTTGCAATTGCAATAACAGTCACACCATAGAGATGACAGCTCAGTTCAAGTCAGTGAAAAGAATAAAATTGGCAGTGGCAACAGTACCCCCATAAAGTTGATGAAATAAGTTGTTCAGACTAAGAAACAGACACCTTAACAAAGTACACTATGAGTCTGAGGTCCTGTCAGATTTTACATAAGCTAATCCTCCATCCCTGCAAAGGGAAAGGAAGAGGGAGATTTTACAGACATCCAAGTTATTTCAAGACACCACAACATAGGCATATCTGAGTGTTATTATTGTTGTCGTTATTTACGAACACACATCCAAGCCACACAAGGGAGGGAGGGAGGAAAAGGCTGAGCAAACAAGAATAATCACCCTGCAACCAATCAACCATTATGTTATTAAAGGGGCCAATACCTTTGTGGACATTCCCGCTGGTTTAAGGATCATGGTATATTGGGGTTTATATAGTGCGGCGGACCAATCCGCACAACCAATGTGTAAAGCGGGCACTACCCAGCAGTGCAAAGTATGAACCCCCCCACCAGAAATTATGTTAGCTAGCTAATGTCTATATGCAAAGTAGTGGCCATTATTTGTTGCTATCAATGTCAGATGAGTACCACCAAAAATCTACCGTCTATCTACTCTCGTAAGCATTTGCAACGGCTACCCTCACACACCACACTGGACTGGCTGCCTTTTTCTGGGCCTGGCATTATGATGGGGATGCCCAATTTAATTGAGAGAAAATTCCCAGTCCTAAAGGTTACAACCAAAACTAGAACTTGAACTAGTTTTATGAGTACAAGATTACAAGAGAGGACTCGAATTCCAATGCCAAATCCAATTAAGAATTCCCTCCCGTCCCCAATGAATAGACCTGGAGGGCGCAAGGGAGGGTAAGAAGGGCCAGAAGCAGCAGTTGACGGTTGCAGAAAATGGCCCTTGCTTTGTTTCCTTCTTTCTTGATTAATTGATGGATGACGCATTCATTAAAACCCTAATAAAAAAACTTACACCTTCAAAACCCAAAAATATTAGAGCTACCCAACCTCGCAATGCCTTTATCAGCACCAACCCTAAACACTCACCGACACCATAATCCACGCCCTTCAAAACACAGTTGATATTCATTGACATGAGCAAAACAAACATCTATTATCGAAGCATGCATTTTCAAACAACTCCGAATGTGTTTTGCAATCCATTGGAATTAGAAATAGAATTTACAGAACTTGAGAGTAGTAATGTTAGTACTCGCCAGGGTCGGAAGAAGTTGTTTCATCTTCGTTCGTTCGACGCTGTAAAACGCCCAATCGTCCATGTTTTTCATCCCTTCCATTGCAACAGTAAAAGCCCCTGCCACTGCCGCTGCCGCCGTTGCAAGATATGATATAATAATAGTAATAAAGCAAGCATTGCTGCTCATCTACATCTATGCCAATGCCGTTTGAGACTAAAATTCTTCTTCCTCCTCATTTTTCATTAATTGAATTCACGATTCCAAATCATTGTCCTCATGTTTGGACCCAAATTCTTAAGGCCGTGCCCCTCTCGTCCTCCTGCTGGAGGGCACAAAGGTTGCGTTTTGTGTCCGTGCAAATTGTTATTGCTCTCTCCTCCTACCACTAAAAATAATAATTTGTTACACACCGTAATTCATCCATTCCACGTACTTATCAACTCCCATCCTCCAAGGGTTTGGTGTGAATGGGGAGGGGCAAGGGAAATAAATTATGTTGGGTTGAGGCGCGAGGGCATTAATATGACCATGATCCCGCGATTGACGATCTGATTCGGTAGTACACTGTCCTCCTCCTCCTCAGGTCATGGTCACGTGCCATCAGCCCAAGGACACCTAGCCGCTCGGATGGATCACCGATGTCTTTCCAGTACAGCTGGAAATTAATATCTACTATTTTTTAAATATGTAATTTACATAAATATATACGTAATTAATATCTACTCTTTTTAAATATTTATTTATTTCCAGTACAGCTCGAAATTAATTTCTACTCTTTTTTAAATATGTAATTTATATAAATATATATAACATTAACTGCTAAGACAATATACAACTCTCTTTTATATCGAACGTTTCGTGTTCATTACTTAAACAAAAGTTCAAACCGATGTGATCTTTGTCTTTTTCAAAATAATTCAGTTAACCGTAATTACCAAATCAAAAGTCGTGTATTAAGTAAATAAATAAAATTAATTGCCTTGGCAGTTGAAAAAGCGTATCATCAGTGCAAATATCTATGCACTCGTGTGCCTTTCAAAGCATCAATTACAAAGGATATCAATTACAAAGATGGAGTGAAGGGCGGCTAATATCTAAATATGTAATATTCAATGTTGCGTAGTAGGGTGGATATTGTTCACGTAGAGTTAAATGTGGGAGAAAAACATAACGAAAGTTCCAACAATCTGATGTGTTGAAATTCAAATTGCTATTCATTACAGTGTAACCATTAAACTTTTTGTCCTTTTATAACTATTGTTTCTTTCAAATTGCTACTCATTACAGTGTAACCATTAAACTTTTTGTCCTTTTATAACTATTGTTTCTTCACATAGGTATCACTAGGATATCTTCATGAGAATCCAGTTTGTTTTCATGGAATTGTGAAATTTAGTTTTGAGATCACAAATACACAGAGCTTTAGGATTTTGATATATGTGTAATTTAATATGCTTGGGGATTAGGAAACACAATTCACAATGAGACAAAAGCAATATCACTCTATTAAGACTTAGTTACTTTAAAGGCTTATTTGCTTTAAAGGCGAATGGAGTACATCAAGAATGGAGTACATCAAGTGATGGTGGTTGAGGATTCAACAGTGATTTTAAGATCATTTTTCCATCAAATCCCTCTTTGAAACTTTAAACTCTCCATACTCACCCAAATGATCATTACTTTGACTAAAGATTTTGAGAAGGTAGTCTTCTTCCAAATTTTGTGAAGGCAAAATGGGAGGTTGATGCACAAGCCAACCTCGAAGCTATGTTGAATGGAGGTTTATATGAAATAAACGTGGGGGCTATATATTTCTTGCCCCTCCCTCGAATTAGCAACACATTTGAGCGTTATGACATATTGCAACACATGTGTCATCGTGCACTTGAGAATGGGTAGTGAGTTGAGGCTCCTATATTTCTCACTCCAACTCATACCTCTCCCTCCAACATGCATGATTAAGTTCAATACAATTGTTGATTTATGGTATCCACGTGGGTTTAATGGGAATGTCTTTGTTGTTTGTGTCAATGTTATTATTGCTACCTCTACCCTTGGTGATAACAACGAGTGAGCATTGGAAGCAAGTTGGGATGCTTTAGTCGAGGAAGACCTTGCATAGGCTTTGTGTAAATATATAACCCCAATGGCACACTATCATTGTAGAAACAAATGTTGTGTTTTGTGTGAGATAAAGGAGATTCAGAGGGAGGTTAAAAAATGTGAGTGTGAGGTTTCTAAAGCACAATGCAATGTAATGAACTCCACCATCTACTAGAATTGTTGGTAGGAAGAATTGGATAAGAAGCTTAAGGTAGAGAATAGGGTGAAGGACTTGTTTGCATCAAAAATCGCAACACATCTTCTCAAACCCAAGGAAATGGAGAAAAGGAGATTAGTGCAATCACGCAATTCATTGCCAGGAATACCTAGAACTATCATCTCAAATGGGTTCATTGTAATCTCTAGTTGGAAGGATTTCAACCCACCTTAACCACCCCTACGATATTGTCATGTCTCCTCCCCCACTAAACTATGTCTAATTTGACCAAAACTTTTTCTAATATAAAATATATCATTTATTGTAAAAATAAAAATCTTACAAATTGATGTGCACCAAGGAACGTGAACTTATAATCAAGGTATTTGCAACTTCATGTTGTGTGCATATAGTTTTTGGTTTGAACAGTGTTAAAAAGGTGTGGACTGGTGTGTTTATTGTTATTTTCTCTGCAATATGTAATAATATTTTATGCCTCATAGTTTTTTGTCCCCGTGATAATAATAATAGCAATAATCTATTTTTAAGGTCACGACCAAGCCAGACACCAAATTGGTGTATGATACTCCCTTGTTTGTGGGACAAGGGACCCCCTCCACGCAACAATTTGACTGCTAAAGTCTACAGAGGTATACATACCCTATGCCCTTTATATTTGAACGTATGACCTCTAAGAAAAAAACACTTGTTCTTAACCATTAGACCCACTCAAGATGTATGATAATAATGTTTATTATTATCTAAGATTAACATAATCTATAAATAATAAATTAAATCAAATTAAATATTAAAAAAAACATAACATTTATATATCTAAATATAACATAATAATAAAAAAGAAAAATATCATTATAATTTTTATACTAAAAATTAATAAGATGTAAAAAAAAATACTATATCTTACATTATTAAAGTATAAAAATTAATAAGGTATGATGTTAAAAAAAATACTATATCTTACATTATTAAAAATAATGTTAATGATTGTATTTATCCTTTCTTAAGATTAACAAATTTTATAAAACAAATTAAAAAAACATTTATATATTTAAATATAAAAATATTATAAAATTAATAAATTATGACAAAATAAAACATATAAAGTATTAACTCAAAACTCACTATTCTAACTGAATTTTAATATATTATCCAAACTAAAAACTATATACACACAAATATGGTAAAGGCCCCGAGACCCCATACACGATCACACTTACGATACACTTAGAAGAAGTTTGCATGCATTTGGACAAAACGGAATCCAATATGTCAAAATCTCACCTACATAGAATGCAATTCGACAAAAAGGAATCCAATATATCAAAGTAACTTTAAATTTGCATCGAAGATTCTTGGTTCACATTTAATTTAATTAATAGGGCATCTCTAGCAAATACTACCTAATAAAACTTATTACTCTCAAAACCATTAACCTCTAATCAAAATAGCGTTATTAATAAAATTGTTATAAGTGAAAATGAAACATGAGTAGAATGAGTGAAAATGAATCATGAATATTTTTGAAATTATTTTTTTAAACATTAGGTAAAACTATAATTTCAACCTTCTAATGATAATAGAGAGAGAAAGATGATAATAGAGAGAGAAAGGAAGAGGAGATTTTATTATTATAAAAGTTATTTTAACATATTATAAGATAAGTGTATTCAATTGTTGTTTTATATTATATGCATCAACTCAACACTCTCTATATAAGAGTAGAGGAAAGTTGAGCAAACAAACATACTCACCTCACAACCATCATCTATTATGTTAGTAGGAAACACCACTCCCTTGCACTTGCCCCCATAAAACATGTAATACCCTTGTTTGACCTTTTGAATGTTTTAGGTCGAAATATGTATAAATTGTAAATAAGCATTTATAATGATGAGAGTCAAGTCATATGAGCTTAAATAAATGATCCCACGTGTAAATGATGTAACTATTGTTTGTATGGTTCCTAGTGCCAAGCTCAAGGCCAAGGCCCAAGTAATGAATGGCTATGCATGTAAGCAGAACAAATATATTTTGCATTTATCATGTGGTAGACCTTCTGTGGTATGCCAAGATATGTAAATATTTTTGTTGAAAATTACTACGGAGGTGCAAGATGGTTGCAAAGAGCACGAGAGGTGTTATGAGTCCACTAGAGGGGAAGACAAAGGAGCCCAAGGAAAAGTAATCATATGTTTCCTAGGGACTCTTGTATTTTCATCATGTGCTTTTTTAAATCTCATCCACCAACATTGACTTGGAAGCCAACATTAAATGCATGTGGTGCTTGGTGAGGAAGTCTACTTCACATAGTTATGGAGACATGGGGTTGGGTACAATCATCATAGGGAAGTGTAAGAGTCCTCCATCCTTCTGGAATTACGTTCCTATGCCCTCACAAAAAAAATTCCTCTCCTCCATTATCATGGGAACCATTTGCCATTCATACTCCCACTTTTCTCATGTTCAAGCACCATTGAAGTTTTGAATGCTACAATCCACATGTTTTAGATCGATACACAAACTTGAAAATGACTAGAATTAGCTATGCGAGAGTGATTGGTGAACCTAGGAAGGGGGATGGATGATTGTAGAGGTTAGGTTGTTTAAGAAACCTACATTTCCCATGTTAATTATTACGGGTGCCTAAGAACCGAGGTATTGCTATGTCAAGTTATTCCCAAAAGGTAGACAACAGGATAGGTTCCTCCTACCTACAATAAAGAACATTGGAAGGGAAGAATACTCCTAATGGAATGTTGACCGTAGAGGGGAAATATTTTCATTGTGTTGCATGGGCAAAGGATGAGAATGTCATAACTATTTGATTGGTGGATTAAGTACGTGGAGTGCTCGGTTGTGAGTAGATTGACCTAGCACAAGAGTAATTGGGTTAGGTGGGGTGACCTATGAGTCCACAACTAGTTTATTTCACCCTAGTGGCCTCATAATAGAGTTATCAAGTGGCATCTATATCGGATGCCTACAACTGGGTGGAAAATTGCTAGTACACAATTAGTTTCTTGGACTATCCTAGTTAAAATATAAGTGTTCCATCCTCTTTCTGTAATCTTTGTTTATAATTTTGTAATTCAATATATTCCCTATATATAAATGAAATGGATATGGAATCCATGATTTTGACTAGTTTATACACGCTTATTTACATTGCATTAGTTAGTTGCATTAATGTATGAAATTGAATGGTGTTGGGTTTTAAATGCCTTCAAATTTATATCAAGATTTTCAAATATGGGTCATGCCCTTACTCTATAGGTTAGATAATCCATGAAAGGGGACATTAAAAAATACACCATTGCAAATATTGTATCATCCCACCATGAAAATACTCTATATAATCATATTGATAGTGGAGTTATGTGCTCCCTTTTGAAGATGTAAATAGTTGTGTGCCCAAGGCAAAAAGTTGGTTGCTCGATGTGTGAGGAAGATTGGGATCAAAGTTAGATAGAACCAAATTAAATGATGTGAATTTTACAAAGCCCTAATTCGCAATCAAGTAAGTGAAGTGTAGCTTTAGTTGTGGCTCAAGGATTAAAAATTGGGTGTCATAATCCCTAACTCTAAGATATTCAACTTCCTTAGCGAAACAAACCTAAGCAAGTGAAGAAAAGAGATAACACATCGAAAGCATGAATAAAGTGTGGTGGTTATGAACAATGGTCGCGATAACTCTTAACAACATAGTTGTGTGATATTTATGTAATATACATATTGTTATAACGCAATCTGTACTTGCCCAAAGCCCAAGGCAAGTGAAACAAGATTGGTGTAACAAGGAGGTGACCTATCACTGTCACCTTAATAGAAAAACCCCTTTCTATTTAGGAGTAGGGTAAGACTACCCCACGGGAGACGTCCCTAGCGACCTAAAGGGCTGGTGAAATTAAAGCAAGGATGCAAAGATAACCCCCCTCTCATTGGTCACTCAAGTCAAAAGGTCTTGTTGAGTTTATGTCTTAACAGATGAAGCAAAATGTAATGGGTGAAGTGTACCAGCCCAGAACAAGACAACAAACAAACTTATAGTAGTTTTAAGTACAAAATGATATTAGTGCTTCAATAAGACAATAAACCAATTAAATATATGCTAACTGATATAAAATTGCAGCAAAATGAAAGTTTACAACAACAAAAGGTATTTGTAACAGCTGCAAGAAATATGACTCAAAATTGCTTGAAAAGACAATGAAAAGATGGTATTTACTAGGCAGGATGATAATCAAATGTCGCAAGCAATTTTAGTAGTGTTTAGCTAACATTCAATGTAGATGATGCAAAAAATGTATTGCTTTAAGATGATTGTAGCGGTGATTTATAATAGCAACAAGTAAATTAGTTGTCTAGGCTAGGTTAGTGTTAGATTTAATTAGCAATAGCTTAAGAATAGTGTTTGAGTGTTTGATCAAACTTCCAACAAAAGAGAGACAAGAGACTAGTGCCTTTGAGGTTTATGGAGTCAATTATATCAACACATTAACTTGGAGAGATAAGAATGATTATACTTGTCTAAAAGATAACAAGGTGGAAGTTTGAGAAGTAATACCTTAAGTTCTCAAGCACCAAGCCTCAAAGAGAAGGTTCAACTAGGGTGTAGGCACTTCTAGGCCCTAGCAATTTCTCCTATCCTTAGACTCTTGAAAAATATTTAATGCAATAAAAACTAGACAAAGCTTCTAAAGTGCTAGCACTTTAGGGCTTTAGAAGTTTGTCTAGACAAGATCTTCTTAAGAAAAACTAATGAAATAAAGAGCAAGAAAGAAGCACCTTATGTTTCTTACTCCTAGGGTTTCAAGCGAGCAATTTCATAATCTTACATATGAACAAGTAAACATACCATAGACATTTATAATGAAATGAAAATCGTAGATTTACTTACTTCACCAAGAATAATCAAGCACAAAAACCCTAGATTTGCCAAAATCTCACCAAGAAACAATCCAAAATAGCCTCCAAGCAAGTGTGCCTTGGTAATTTCAGCCAATAACCCCTTTAGGGCGAAAATTTCAGTCCTCCCTCTTGTTAGAGGTGAGTTATGATTTAAAAATGAGAGTACTTTGTGTTTATTTATACAAAAATTTGACCTTTAATAAACTTTCAGGTCAAAATAAGGACGACCTAGACATTTTACAATAAAATTCAAATTTGACATAATTAAAATTAATTTGCATCTAAAGACACCTCCAAGGGTGACGTCATTCCCTTCTAGAGTGACGTTTAGGCCCATAGGTGGAACATTGAGCCTAAAATGTAGGGTGCTTGGCCTCTAGAGGCCCTAGATGATGCCCACACGTGCCACCAGGCTCATAACTACCTCCAAAATGAAAACCCTAGCTATGGATGACATCCAGGGTCATGATGGTGACCTCCAGGGCCTTTAAGGGCCAACGTCCATGTGGAAGGGTAAGATCCACCTAGGTATAGGTTTGTCAGGGTGTCTCCAAAGGCAACATCCTTCTTTTTTCTGATGCAAATCTTCAGTTTCTTCTTACCACTGGCTGGGATTGCAACATCCATTTATGGGATTTAAACCCTCATGAAGGTCCGAGCTAATCATTCCCTCATGTGTACTTGTCCACCGGGAAAGGTCCTCCAACGACAAAAAGTATGCCCTATGGGGGTTCATGAGTCACAGGGATCATCGCATGTAAATTACATCCAATAATTAAATTACCCAAACATGTGCATCAAAGCCCCCCTTAACCGAGACAAATGCTCAAAGACGTTATGCAATTTGACAAGTTAGGTTTGGAGAAGCTCTCAAGGTGTCCTATTGGGCTAACCTCCCTTAAGTTTGAGGTGTTTCCTAGGTGGGATTTAATCCAAGTCATGTAAGTGTATGAGGTGGCATGGGGTAAGTATTTGGGCATGGGGTGCATGTAACAACAAGGAAATGTAAAGCCTTACCTGTGGGTGCCTTTGTAGAGGGAAAGTCGCACCTTGTCATGAATGTGATTGTTTCCTAGCCCATTCATTGCCTTTTATTCTTAGCTTTCTTTCTTTTGATCCTTTGCTTTCAAGGGAAAATTTGAAGGCCATTGTCCTGGCTTGATGACCAGAGGTGACAGTGTTATCCACAAACACTTCAAGAAAATGAGAAGGTTGGCTCGTGACGAGAAGCCCTTTCTCTTGGATATGCCACCAAGAGCCATTACCCTGGTTTGATGGCCAGATAGGTGGTAGTGTCATACTGCTACATGCTCACGGTCATAATAGGTTGGCTCGTGATGAGACCTCCTATCCATCAACTAGTACCCACAGTGTTTATGTATCTTATCGGTCCCCTTTTCTTACTGAGAAGCCTTTCACTGTTTTCTCAGGGATCCCTGGGCGAAGCATCTCAAAGGTTTCAACATTGGCTTTTAACCCTTTCCAGTTACTTTTACCCTCTGGGCCTTTATCCCCTTCTTCCCACAAGGCAAGGTACAACCCTTCCTAGCGTAGCCAATCCCAATGCCCACACAAGGATAGGGGAGATGGAAAGAATAAATATGGAAAGTGGTAAGTATGGAGGGACGAACGATGACTTTTCACAGATCCACCCAGTGGAAACCCATCCTAAAGGGAAATCAACTTACTAGGGCACCATGTCACCCCTCTAGTTATGAACGAGGCAAAGAGCATAATTTCCAAGCAAACGTCATGAAATGAAGAAGGATTCAATACAACATATTCAAGTGCTTAAAAAATCAGAGTGATACATACAATGATACACGGACTCATTACCTCATGGAGCAAGACCAACCGCTACTTCAGGACCAAGCTGGTGGGATGGATACTATTGTTAGTGATAAATAGACTGCACTGAAGAAAAGAGGGGCGCTCCGGAGCCATGCTCAAGTCACCTTCCTCTCGGTACTCCATGTCTAGGACCTATGGGCCTCAAGGCATGATCTCCTTAATTATCCCTAGGGTAGGGGATAACATATGGTTCCAACTCAAGGACATGTGCTCACTGTAGAGCACATGAGAACCTCAACATCTCTAGTATGACCTATGCCTGCTAAATCTCAACAAAGGATATTATAAATCCTTAGGGTGGTGATATCACCTCTTCTTCATATATGATATAATAAAGAAATAAAGAACATCTCTAGTCTAGCATATGACCATGAGCATACATATATACAAGTGAGAGAAAAATAATATGCAAATGCAACTACAACTATACTAATATGAAATGCAATTGTATGTACAATGGATGCAAATGCCTACCTACTCCTACTTACCTGCTAGTTGAATGTTAGGTGTAGTCATATAACCAGTGAAACCATTCTAGTAATGCCTCATAATACCTACCTCTGTGCTTCATCATAAACCAAAACAATGACCAGTTAAGCACAAAAATAACATGAGTTAGAGAATGTATCACATCATATGAAATCCTGAAGTCTAGCTCACGGAGGCGGGAGGGAGGGACAAAATTATGCGAAGTTACACTTCTATGAAAGTACTCAATCCATCTCAAAAAACGATCGTGAAAAATCAAAGGCTCAAAATACTGACTCAAAGAGTTTAAAGGTTGGCTACCTTGGACGTCATCACATTCTGAGGTCTGGGAAGGGACTAGAAAGAACCTAGAGGGTGACCGACAACTTCTCAGGCGAAGGTTGGAACACTGAGATAACAAATTTCTTCTTAAGGCATTCAACCTAACCTTGAATTCTAAAAGAAGGCTTTGCCCTGGAGAAAACTTAAGACAAGGGACATGTTTCCCAACTGCACCCTTAGTGACATAGTGAGGTAAAGTAATCGAGGGAGGCTGGAAAACCTCATCACAGGTACCATGCTTTAGTTAAGCAATGTTCTCACCCTTATCAAAATTTGAGCACAATGGTGGTTGATAATCTTCTTCATGGAATAAATCCAAGTGCTTAAAGGAATACTCATCAAAATCCTCAAGGTATGACCGAAAATCATCAGGAGAACATAGAACTAGGTCACCCTTGGGTGATTGGAAAACATCTGCAACTACATCATCTCCTTGTTGCCAAATGTCAAAATTAGTAGTAGCCTTGTATGATAGTTGTAAAGGAAACATTTGGAAATGATCCTTAATGTCGTAAATGGAATCCCCATCATACCCAATCACATCCCATTTACGTTTCCCAACGTGTATGAACTCATCAATATTATCAACCATGCCATTACCTTTATCATAACACGAAGGGCTTAAAACATCCAAGGGCTCCTCTAACCGTTCTTCACTTTCCAAATCACAAAATAAAGCATCTTCAAAATCTTGGAAAGGGAAATAACTTATCGTATTCACTTCTTGTTGTGCAGAAGTGTCGAAGACTTGGATGACTTCATCAAACGAAAGGGAAAGCAGCAGTGCTTCATCCTCATGACTTGCACCTACATCTTTAGCTTCATAATACAGAGGGTCTAACTTGTCCAATCATTCCCTTTCTTCTTCACCTTTTGAATCATAGAATAAGGTATCATCAAAAACCTGAAAAGGAAAATGACTAACCTCATCCCTTCTCTTTGTGCAGGAGGAATAGGATCTTGGATGGCTTCATCAGAGGGAGGAGCACGCATTAATACTTCTTCATCATCTTTGATATATTTAGGCTCTCGCTCTTCAACCAGGTCTTCATTATCCTCGGTAGAAGCATGAGGAAATTCTTGCTCTTCCTCATGGGATTGGAAACTTTCATTAGGATCCCTCTCTTCAACCTCTTGTTAGTCAATGACTTGTTCCCTCCTTTCCTGGAATTTACTAACAAAGATCCCAAGGAAAACTAATCTCTCCAGACTAGGAGTATTTGGGGTATCTTTGGGGTCATCAACTTTGACTTTTGGAGTAAAGAGGTGTTCTCCCTTGAACAAGGAAATATTTGCCTCGATTTGTATAGCCATGTGATAAGATTTTTGGATTCTTCTTGGCCCTTTTTTACTGAGGAGAAACCCTAATTGCACTAAGAGTGCATTGGTATAGAGGTAAACGAGGTGCTTGTCTTCAGGACATTGACTTCTAGGAATTTGTTGTAGCAAATTCTCAAACCTGGTATGGAATTCTTTGACAATCTCATTCTTAGTTTGTTTCATGTACTCGGGTCTTTTTATTAGCATGTGGACATCTTCTAATTTAATACCACATTTCTTGAGAAAAGTTTCTTATAACTGGTCCATAGATGTGATGATGGCATCAGGGAGATCATCATACCATTTCCTAGCATTGCCATGAAGAGTGGCAAAGAAAAGTTTCATTGCCAAATCTTCAACATCATCACTGATAAGGTGGAGTTGAAAGAAAGCCCAAAAAATGCCCATGTGATCTTCAACCCTAATCCCATCATTACCGATGAATCTAGGGAGCCAATTTTCATACCTCGTAGGCATTTGTTGAGGGTAACCCGGAAGTTCACTCATAGCCAATGGTTTAAAATTTCATGGGTCCCATTGACAAGTCATGGTTTGCCTCGTCATCAGTGGAGTCACCAAATAATCCTTCTAGGGATTATCAAAGGGAAAAGAGGGAAATACCCTCAGTGGAGTTGCCAGGTAAGCTTTGAAAAGTGAAAGGCTTTGAGAAAAAGGCTTACCAAAAAAAATTCGTTCGAGGAAAGTTGACTCAATGTTCCCCGACAACGACGACAAAAATGTTATCACGCAATTTGTACTTGTCCAAATCCCAAGGCAAGTGAAACAAGATTGGCGTATCAAGGGGGTGACCTATCACTGCCACCTTAATAGAAAACCTCTTTCTATTTAGGAGTAGGGTAATACTACCACAAGGGAGATGCCCCCAGTGACCTAAAGGGCTGGTGAAACTAAAGCAAGGATGCAAAGATAACCCCCCTCTCACTGGTCACTCAAGTCAAAAGATCTTGTTGAGTTTATGTCTTAAGAGATGAAGCAAAATGTAATGGGTGAAGTGTACCTGCCTGGAACAAGACAACAAACAAAATTATGGCAGTTTTAAGTACAAAAATATATTAGTGCTTCAATGAGACAATAAACCAATGAAATATATGCTAGCTAATATAAAATTGCAGTAAAATGAAAGTTTACAACAACAAAAGGTATTTTGTAACAACTGCAAGAAACATGCCTAAAAATATCTTGAAAAGACAATGAAAATATGGCATTTACTATGCAGAATGATAATCAAATGTCACAAGCAATTTTAGAAGTGTTTAGCTAGCATTCAATGTAGATGATGCAGAAAATTTGTTGCTTTAAGATGGTTGTAGCAGTGATTTATAACAACATCATGTAAATTAGTTGTCTAGGCTAGGTTAGTGTTAGATTTAGTTAGTAATATCTTAAGAGAATAATGTTTGTATTGAAATAGTGTAACTGCAAAGAGTATTCTATTTATTATTGAGTTATTATTCATTAGATCAATCCCCTTTTGTGGATTGATCCTATCGGGCATTGTAATTGACCAAATCCCCTTTTCTGGATTGGTCAAACCCTAAATATAATATGCAAATTGAGAAGTCGTCCCCTAGGCTAATTAAAGTGGTTTTAACCACTAAGAAGACAAGTCAGCCTTGCCCAATGAAGCAACACCTTTCCAGCACATGTCAACTTGTATAAATAAAGGAAGCCAACACCTCATCAACTCACTCACTCATTCGCTCATCTAGTGCGCAAGTTTGGTAGTTGCAGCTGGAAGAAGAGAGAAGAGAGAGACACATTGCTCAGTGTTGGGTATTCTCTAGTGTTTTGGTTTATTGTCTTGGCATTGTATTGGTTATCTATATTAAGGAAGTTTTGTTGGGTTTTCTCCCCCATGAGGGTTTCCTAAGATAAATAATGTGTATCTTGTGATTGTGTTTCTCTCAGTGATCCTACTTATGCTATGGTTATCTAGTAAATTGAAAAGAAACCTAATAATAGCTTAAATCTTAACATGGTATCAGAGCTAACATGAAGAGAGCATCTTTCACTGGATAAAGAAAAACGTCACTGTTGTCGTACAAGAAAATTAGGGTTTTTTGTTGAAGGGGAATATCAACCTAAAAACCATCTAGAAAAGTGCACCCTAGCCTAGGGAACGGTTTGGCACCTTGAGCGCACCTTTTCAGTGGTCAGATACTCTGGAAAGTCAAACCCTAGTTTTGAATAGTACCAGAAAACCAGGAAACCAGAACTAGTGCCAGAAGTGTCAGCCCATCATTCCGTTGGTCTAGTTTGAAGGGGGGAAATTTGCATTTTCTGAAATCTAATTACACCAGCCTACTCGCCCCAGCCAAGAGCACCTCCTGGTAAGTTCAAAATTAAATTCTGAACATTTTCAATTTTTGGTCATTTTCCTAGCTCCAGGTAAAGATGTGTGCAAGCACTAAGCTTGTTGACAAGCTAGAAGGTGTGGAAAAATTTTGTGCCTGGAAGTACAGGATTGCACTCATTCTTGAATAGAATGACCTAGCAAGATTCATTAAAGAAGATGTACCAAAACCTATTGATGTTGCAGCTAAAGCAAAACACCAAAAGGACACAGTTAAGGTCAAAAGAATCATTGCAGATTCTATTAAAGATCAATTGATTCCTCAAGTGGCTTCAAAGAAGACTCTAAAAGAAATTTTTGATGCCCTAAGTAGGATGTATGAAGGAAAGAACATCAACCGAAATATGAATCTAACAACTCAACTCAAAAGTATAAGGATGCAAAAATGAGAAACAGTTCAAGAGTATTTATATAGAATATCACAATTCATGGAAGAACCAGAAGTAATTGGTGATACTCTAGATGAAGACGAACTCATAATGGCAGCCCTTGATGGTTTCACAAGACCTTGGGATGCATTCATCCAAACTATCTGTGCCCAAAAGGAGAAACTACACTTTGATAGTCTTTGGGAAGAATGTGTTCGAGAAGAAGCAAGAGTAGCTAACAGAGAAGCAATACTATCAAGAGATGAAGATCAAGCCCTAGCTGCTCATACTAGAGGAGGAAGGAAGAGGTCTTATTTCTAGAAAGAAACTCATCAACACAAGGAGTCTCACCCCGCCAAACAAATTCATACATAAAGAATCTCACCCTCCAAGGAGATTCCATAAGTTTCAGAAAGGTCAAGGAAGAGAAAAAGATTTATCATCCTACCAATGTTACCATTGTGACAAGATGGGACATATTGCTCAGAATATTCCAGCTCGAAGAGAAGAATACAATAAGATAAATAAGAGGACCATGCCCACACAGTTGAAGATGAAGAGCCACCCACAAAGATGATAAAAGAACAGATTGAAGACTATGTATTAATCTCTAACCTCTCAGGATCAGTGTCACTTGGTGAGGACACTTGGCTCATAGATAGTGCTTCTTCCAAGCACATGACAGGTCAAAGAGACATTCTCTCTTGTCTTACATAAAATAACTTTTCGTGGAAAGTTACACTTGGAGACGATTATCAGTACCCTATCAAAGGAGTACGAGAATCAAATTAAAAACTTGATTCAAGAACCCCAATGAAGATGAAGGATGTACTATATGTACCAGGTTTGACAAAGAACTTACTTTATATCTTAGCTTTAGATAAGAAAGGCTTCAAAGTAGCTTTCATAGATGGAGAAGGTTTTATGTGGCGCAAAGGAAAAACCATGGAAGAAGCAATTATTATTGGAAAAGAAGAAGGTCGCTTGTATAAGCTAAAAGGTCACTCAGAAGAAGCCTTAACTCATTCCATTGAGAATCCCTGTGAAGTTTGACATAGAAGACTAGCTTACATTAACTACAAGGCATTACCATATGTAAGCAAGGCAGTCACAGGTCTACCATAATTCAAGGTTGACCATGAAGGTGTGTGCAACGAATGTGCACAAGGAAAGAACATCCAAAACCCTTTCCCGAAGAGAGATAATAAAACAAAAGAGTCTTATAACTCATTCACTCAGATGTATGTGGCCCAATGCCATCAACCCCCATCAGTGGGTATGTATAATATGTATCACTTATTGATGACTATTATCGCAAAACCTAGGTTTAATTTTTGAAATCAAAAGATGAAGTGTTTGGTAAATTCAAGGAATTCAAAGCCTTGATAGAGAATCTCTTTGAAAGAAATATCAACATACTCAGGTTAGATAATGGAGGAGAATACACCTCAAAAGAGTTTGTAAACTTTTGTAAAGATGTTGGGATCAAGAGGGAGCTCACCACTCCCTACAATCCTCAACAAAATGGTGTAGCAGAAAGAAAGAAGATAGCTATAATGTAAGCAGTGAGGACTATGATCCATGATCGAGATCTTCCAATGCACTTATGGGAAGAAGCAGCAAGAACAACGATGTATGTACAAAACATATTGTCCCATAGTGTACTTGGGTTCAAGACCCCTAGAGAGATGTTCTCTGGAGAGAAGCCAAACGCAAGCCATCTCAAAATATTTCGTTGTCATGTATTTGTACACATTCCGAAAGAGACGAGAACCAAGCTAGACCCTTCAGGAAAGAAGGGAATATTTGTTGGATGTTGTGAGGTCTCCAAGGCCTTCAAAATATACATACTAGGTTGCCATCATATTGAGATGAATAACCTTTTATGAATATGCAACACTCATGAAATCAAGAAGATGTCGGCTTGAAGAAGTATAAGAAGAAGGACCCGTGGCACCCAAAGTTGTAGAACCAGTGAGGGAAGTCATAACTTTCCCTAATGAGGAGATTCTAGAAGACCATGAAATAATAGAATCTCAAGAACCTCCCTAGATGACGATCTCCCACAAGAGAAATCCAGCTTGGGAAAGGGAACTTATTCAAGATGGAGAGAAGTATGGTGCCCTCGAACGAACCACGAGACAAGTCAAGAAACCCAAACCATTCTCTAGTTATATGGCTTTTATGTGTGATCTCTTAGAGAAGGAGCCTACTTTCTTTGAAAAATCCATTCAGAAGAAAGAATGGGCAGGTGCCATGACAAAAGAATACCAATCCACTATAAAGAATGACGTATGGGAAATAACTCCCATACCAAATAGCAAGGATGCGGTATCTTCCAAATGGCTATACAAGATAAAACATGTTGTTGATGGAAGTATTGAGAAATATAAAGCAAGGTTTGTTGCTCGTGGATTTTCTCAAAAGGAAGGCATTGACTATGAAGAGATGTTTGCTCCTGTAGGTAGATACACTTCAATCAGAACCATCATAGCCCTTACAGATAAGATGAAATGGAAGTTACACCATATGGACGTGAAAACAACTTTCTTAAATGGTGTCATAGAAGAGAAAGTGTATATAGAACAACCTCAAGGGTTTGAAGTTGAAGACATAAAGACTCATGTATGTAGATTGAAGAAGGCTCTGTACGGATTGAAACAATATCCTAGAGCTTGGTATCAAAGAATTGAAAATTGCCCGACAAGCTTGGGATTTACCAAGAGTAAAGCAGATTCTAACATTTACTTCAAGGTTATGAATGATGAGCCTGTTATATTGATGTTGTATATCGACGACTTATTTCTAACTAGAGAAGAAAATCTCGTCACTAAGTGTAAGAAGAAGCTCGTTGCATAATTTGAAATGAAAAACCTTGGCCTAATGCATTATTTTTTAGGTCTTGAGGTTTGGCAGAGCCCAAAAAAGATCTTCCTTAACCAAGTATGCAGTTGAAATACTGAAGAGTTTTGATATGTCGGAGTGCAAATCCATGAATACACCCATGGAAACAAAGTTGAAGCTCATGGTTGACACTTCGTCAGAATTGATTGATGTTATGCTGTATAGAAATATCATTGGACCGTTGATGTATCTAACGAACACCAGGCCAGATATATGTTTTGTTGTGAACACCTTGAGTCAATTTCTGGTAGAGCCTAAACGTGTTCACCTGGTTGCTGCAAAACATGTGATGAGGTACCTGTTGATATTATGGTAGTTGTGGGAGGTATTTACCTCCACGTGCAAACCTAATAAGAATATAATATTCCGGGAAGCAAGAATAAACCCTAATGAGTTGGCTAATAACCCTAGAAGACAAGTCAGCTCAAGAGGATAATTTGTATTGGGTTATTAGCCTACAAGAGAAGAAGTCGGCTAGAAGAAATATTATATACTAAGTAAATAGACACCCAAAATGAGAAGTTGGCCCAGGGAGTTAGCCAAAATTAGTATAAATACAGGAGGCCAATCTTCATTCTGGCAGGCATTCTCATAATTTCAGAGCAACACTTATGCGCACTGCAGTTGCCCAGTTTGTGTGCAAGTTTGGAGGAGAGTTGTCGTTGCAGTTGTTGCAAGTAGCAGATTTTGATTTTGGCTTGGACTATCTCTTGGTTATGGTTTGGACTATCTGATTGGCTCTTGCTTGGTGTGCTATCCTTGGAGAAAGGTGCGCTACCCTTTGTTTGGCTATCTAGCCTAGGGTTTTCTTTCAGAATGATTCTCTGTCAAGGTTAAGGTGCTCGGAGGGTGGCTTCGGCCTATGGTTGGGTGACAATAGTGATATTGTTGATGGTAAAACAAACACATCTATTATATTCTAACAGGTTATGGGCCCACACCTCCTTCATTCAGTCTAACCGCTGGAAGGAAGCATAGCCATAAGGATATTAAGCTCGTTGAAAAACTGCCGCTAGGGTTTCTAGCAGGAGCAATCACCAAAGCACTGCTGCTAGGGTTACTAGCAAGTGTAGTTGCAAAAACCCTAATCCTCTCATTGAGGCACCTTAAGTGAAGGGATTGACCTAATTTCTGGATAGACTAGTGCGCCCTAGCCTAGCGCATATCCTGGTACTCTCATCAAGCCAAGACGTCAAGTTTGAGTTTTTGGTCAAATCTAGGGTTGACCAAGTCAAAGAAGCCATGACCTACTCCATGAAGTCAGAAAACAATTTAGATGGAGATTCTAACTTTAGAGCGTGGAAGACAAGGATTGACCTCATCCTTGTCAAGAATAAAGTGTTGGATATCATGAAAGGAAAGATCGCGGAACCAAAGTTTGAAGAAGGAAAAGAGAAGGAACCGCAGAACGTTGTAGTTATGGAGAAGTTCAAAGATGGTGACATGCCATGAATATCATAGTGGACTCTATAAAATACCACTTGATACCCTACATCTCCCATCTTGACTCATCAAAGAAGATGTATGATGCCCTAACAAACCTCTTCTCAGTTAGAAACATTGGACAAGTAATGAGTCTGAAGAATGAGCTCCGTGACATGAAGATGAATGATGATGACAACATAACATCATACTTTGTGAGGATCTCTCAGTTAAGAGATAAACTACAAGCTATTGACGAGACCATTTCAAAAAAGGAATTGGTAAACATAGTACTCAATGGTCTTCCCAAGACATGGGATGCATTTGCCGAAAGCATGAACACAAGGAAGGAGTATCCTACATTTGAAGAACTTTTGACTTATTGTGTGCAAGAAGAATCAAGGATTAGTGCAAAAGGAAAACCCCAAAAGAAATACGATGATCAAGCCTTCATAGGAAGATTCAAGAATTCCAGGAACAAGAGGAAGTTCGGCTCAGGGAAGAAGCCAAATCAAGAGAAAGATATGTCAGAAATACAATGCTTCAACTGTCAAAAATATGGTCACTAGAAGAATCACTGTCCCAAGCTAAAGAAAAGAAAGGAGACACACGAAGCATCAGTTGTCGAAGAAAAGGAACCTTCAAAGCAGACTAAGCAGGATGAAACAGACTTCTTCCTCTAAAGACAAGGTAACAATACTCTTCTTAGTTCTTGTACATATCTTGTTTGAATAGTCTCTACACATCTTGTATATATATCTCTTAGAAGATAGTATGTTCCAAGAAGAACTATACCTATGGAAGAACAACAAGATAAGGATTGCTATCATTATACAAGTCAGATAATACACATGAAAGGATGAAATACATCAAATAAATCATGTGGAAGCTATTACAAGATAAGCCAAAATCAGAATCAATCTTGAAGAAACTTAGAAGAAGCAAAGACAGAAAGAAGTCAACAATCAAGAGGAAATTGGAGAAAGACTTATGACACCTTGCAGAAGGCAATAAGGATGCAGGTAGAAGCATGGACTCTCTTAGATGGAGGGAGCAGATTATATAAAGAAGAGCATGAATTCATACATGAAGCAAATATTAGGAGGGAGCTAATCCTATGATCCATTGAAGATGAAGTATATATATCCATGGTAGCAGCCATGAAAAGCAATACATGTTCAGTTCGACCTTAGAAGAAGTCTTATTCGAAGAGAAGCCTTGAAGTATCCCTGGTTGTCCATCCACATCTGTGATCCTATGATGAAGGAAAGAAATGGAATCTTTAGGGCATGGAATCTATAAACTCCATGGACCCAAGAGCTAAAGAAAAACATGAGGAAGAACATGAATATTCCAAGAAAGAAAGAGAAGCCAGAACAACTAGTCATTGTATTGAGAATCGAAAGATTACCAGCTTGATATGAACTCACTAAAAGCAATCAAGCAAAGGAACTGAAAGTTGTGATGAAGAACAATGTATATGAATGCAAGCATTGAAAAATCCAGAACTAAAGGTTCTCCCAGATGGAGGGAGAATACTATGATGATTACTTGTTCCGGTAAACCAAACATACCTCTACATGAGTTATTATATCATCTGCAATATCCATGGGTTGGAGTTCTACATCAGATGACTGCAAAGACTGTTTTACAGAGCAATTGAACAAAGAGCGTATGTAGAGAAACCTCAATGCCTTGAGGTATACCAAAAAGAGACCCTTGTATGCAGATGGAATAAGACAACTTGGTAGAGAACCTCCAATGCACAACATAAGCGTGGTGAAGACTTTCTATAACAGAGATATTGTATCAGAATGGTTACTAAGAAGATCAGGATGATGGATTGCCAATCCATGACAAAGATCTCATGGTGATAGAAGAAGTGCCACATGGATATGTTCCAGTTTGAGCCTTGGCACAGTGTTATGAGCTAATGGGGAACAAAAAGATGAATCCAATAATGACACACTATATTAATTAGAGCTATATGAAGCCTTTAGAGAAAACCAGTGTTCCAGAAAAACCGAAGTACATTTGAGATCAAGCATTACATTCTCTATGATGAAGTCCAGAAAGGAGAAAGTGGTTCTCCAATATATATCTCCACAGATGAGCAGATAAATAGACATTTTGGTAAAGCTTCTGTCCAAGATGAAAGAGTTTGCATACTCAAGCTGGAGCTCATAGAGATGACTTCCTTATTGAAAAAGCAAGAGATGACTCTCAGGTTGGGAGGGAGAACTGATGTGTTATTGATTTATGGACAATCATTTTTCAGTTCGAAAAATGGTTCAGGATGAGCAATTCCTTTCCAGTTCAGAAAATGGTTTGAGATTTATGACGGACATGCATTTTCCAGTTCGAAAAATTGTCCAGATCGAACGGTCATTTTCGTAATGAAAATGGTTCGATGGATTGTTGATGTACCATAGACATCGATTTCCCATTGTGGTTAACATGGGGAATGGTTTAAGGCAGTCTCTCTTCTTGAGGGTTACTCAAGAAGACTGGCCTGCCTCGCCGGACAACGATTTCCCATTGTGGTTAACATGGGGAATGGTCCATTTTGGAGGTTGGTGCAGGACAATCATTTTCTTTGGAAATGGTTCAGACAGTCATTCCTTAGGGAAAATTCATTCTCTCCAGGTTGCACTTTGTTTAGTGCTAGAGGAATGGCCCAGGGTGGGGAATGGTCTAGGTTCAGCAATCATGGACAGACATTCCTTAGGGCAGACTCAGTCTCTCCAAGTTGCACTTTGTTTAGTGTCGGAGGAATGGCCCAGGGTGGGGAATGGTCCAGGATCAGAAATCAAGACAATTATTCTTCCTTTCTTGAGAAGAATAGTCCAGATATCTCATCATTGATGTTTAACCTTCTTAGGGCAGATGCTCTTCCAGATCTCGCAGATGTGAGTGGAAGAATGGGCCAGATGATTCAATTTATATCATAACATTATTTCTGTGCAGGTTGATATTAGATGATTGTTATGAAGACTGTATGTCTCTAGACAGTAGATGTATACTACTGTGGTGGATGTGTTCCACTATTTGTGACTATATGTCATTAATCAAGTACATGTGTGCTACTTGGTGTGGTAGTGTACCGTTGTATTGTAGTTGTGTACTACTATGGATAGACACAGTTGTGTTCTATTTAATGTTATTGTTCCGATTGCCTTGAAGGCTATCATTAGTATTGAAAATGATTATCAACTAGATGGATGATCAATGGAAAAAGATTTCCCAGATGGAAAATGGTTAAGGGCATTTATTCTTCTAGGACATATGTCCAGATTAGAAGAATGGCTCTTGTGTCACTTTGTGGTCTGAGTGACTTATCCAACATCATGTCTAATTACTTAGATGGAGTATGGTTTCGAGAGATGATGCAGCTGATGACACTGATGGTGATGATGGTGCTCATGATCTAGTCATGAGATAGTCTATACAACTATGTTGATGCTACCAGGTGAATGGTATGTTTGTGTTCAAGACCAATACCTATAATACCTCCGTAGCTAGGAGGGAGTGTTGATATTATGGTAGTTGCGGGAGGTATTTACCTCCACATGCAAACCTAACGAGAATATAATATTTCGAGAAGCAATAATAAACCCTAATGAGTTCGCTGATAACCCTAGAAGACAAGTCGACTCAAGAGGATAATTTGTATTAGGTTATTAGCTTACAAGAGAGGAAGTCAGCCGAAAGAAATGTTATATACTAAGTAAATAGACACCCAAAATGAGAAGTCGACCCAGGCAGTTAGCCATAATTAGTATAAATACAGGAGGCCAGTCTTCATTCTGGCAGGCATTCTCAGAATTGCAGAGCAACACTTGTGCGTACTGTAGTTGCCTAGTTTGTGCACAAGTTTGGAGGAGAGTTGTCATTGCAGCTAGCATATTTCAGTTTTGGCTTGGACTATCTCTGGGTTATGGTTTGGACAATCTGATCAACTCTTGTTTGGTGTGCTATCCTTGGAGAAAGGTGCACTACCCTTTGTTTGGCTATCTAGCCTAGGGTTTGCTTTCAGAATGATTCTCTGTCAAGGTTAAGGTGCTCAGAGGGTGGCTTCGGCCTATGGTTGGGTGACAATAGTGATATTGTCGATGGTAAAACGAGCACATCCATTATATTCTAACAGTACCTTAAGGGTACATTAGATTTTGGTATTAGTTATAATGGAGATCATGAATACATACTGAGTGGTTATACCAATTCAGATTGGGCTAGAAGTGTCTCTGATAGAAAGAGCACTTTAGGATGTTGTTTCAGTCCGGGGTCACCCATGATCGCACGACAGTGTAGGAAGCAATCAAGTATTTCTCTCAGCATGACAAAAGTATAATACATTGATGCATGTTCCGCCAGTTGTGAAGCCATATGACTTTAGAAGTTGTTGACAGGTCTATTCGATCTAGAGATGGAAGAAATCATGATTCTATGTGATAACCAAAGTTGTATAAAGATAATAGATAACCTTGTGTTCCATGATAAGTCAAAACACATAGAAATCCGATATCATTACATCTGTGATATGGTACAAAGAGGAGCCATAAAGCTCCAGTATGTTAGCATAGATGAATGGGTTGCAGATATGTTGAACAAGCCCTTGTCTCGTGTAAAGTTTGAGCACTTCCGAGATAAGCTTGGTGTAGTCTGAAATGACCTCCCTCGAAAGGGGAGTAGTGTTGATGCCAGCCTTGTGCTGAAGATTTCCAGTTTCTTGTTGATGTTGTTATGATGCCAGCCTCGTGCTGAAGATTTCCAGCTTCATGTCGATGTTGTTGAGATGCCAACTTCGTGTTGATGTTGTTGATATTCTAGCTTCGTGTTGATGTTGTTGAGATTCCAGCTTCGTGTTGAATATTTCCAGCTTTGTGCTAATGTTGTTGAGATGCCAGCTTCATGCTAAACATTTCCAACCTCGTGCTGATGTTGTTGAGATGCTAGCTTCGTGCTAAAGATTTCCAGCCTAGTGTTGATGTTGATGATACTCCAGCCTTCGTGTTGTGATGTTGTTGTTATTGATGTTGTATCAGCCTTGTGTTGTTATTGATGATGATGATGTATTAGTGTTATACTAATCCATGTTGATGCAGATGGTGATGATGCCATTCCAGCTCCCTTATGTGGATGATGATATTAATGATGAAGAAAAACTTCCTATGATATATAGATATGCCAGTCAGTGTTCCAAATGTTTTTGATGTTGTTTCCCTCTCTCTCTCTCTCTCTCTCTCTCTCTCTCTCTCTCTCTTCATGATGTTGTAGAATACCCTTCTTGTTAAGGGGGAATGTTGAAATATTGTAACTGCAAAGAGTATTCTATTTATTATTGAGTTATTATTCATTAGATCAATCCCCTTTTGTAGATTGATCGTGTCTGTCATTGTGATTGACCAAATCCCCTTTTGTGGATTGGTCAAACCCTAAATATAATATGAAAATTGAGAAGTCGGCCCCCATGCTAATTAAAGTGGTTTTAACCACTAAGAAGACAAGTAGTCCCTTCCGAGTGAAGAGACACCTTTCCAGCACCTGTCGGCTTATATAAATAAAGGAAGCCAATGCCTCATTAACTCACTCACTCATTCACTCATTCAGTGTGCAAGTTTGGTAGCTGCAGTTGGGAGAAGAAGGAAGAGAGAGGCACATTGCTCAGTGTTGGCTATTCTCCAATGTTTTGGTTTAATGTCTTGGCATTGTATTGGCTATCTATATTAAGGAAGTTTTGCTGGATTTTCTCCCCCATGAGGGTTTCCCAGGATAAATATTGTGTATCTTTTGATTATGTTTCTCTCGGTGATCCTACTTATGCTATGGTTATCTAGTAAATTGAAAAGAAACCTAATAATGGCTTAAACCTTAACAACTTGAGTGTTTGATCAACCTTGTAACAAAAGAAAGACAAGAGACTAGTGCCTTTAGGGTTTATGGAGTCAATTATATCAACACATTAACTTGGATAGATAACAATGATTATACTTGTCTAAAATATAACAAGGTGGAAGCTTGAAAAGTAGTACCTTAAGTTCTCAAGCACCAAGCCTCAAAGAGAAGGTTCAACAAGGTTGTAGGCACTTCTAGGCCCTAGTGATTTCTCCTATCCTTAGACTCTTGAAAAATATTTGATGCAATAAAAACTAGACAAAGATTCTAAAGTGCTAGCACTTTAGGGCTTTAGAAGTTTGTTTAGACAAGATCTTCTTAAGCAAAACTAACGAAATAAAGAGCAAGAAAGAAGCACCTTGTGTTTCTTACTCCTAAGGTTTCAAGCAAGGAATTTCGTAATCTTACATATGAACAAGTAAACATACCATAAACATTTATCATGAAATGAAAATTGCATATTTACTTACTTCACCAAGAATAATCAAGCACAAAAACCTTAGATTTGCCAAAATTTCACCAAGAAACGATCCAAAATAGCCTCCAAGAAAGTGTGCCTTGGTAATTTCAGCCAATAACCCCTTTAGGGTGAAAATTTCAGTCCTCCCTCTTGTGAGAGGTGAGTTATGATCTAAAAATGAGAGTACTTTATGATTATTTATACAAAATTTCGACCTTTAATTAATTTTTAGGTCAAAATAAGGCCGACCTGGTCATTTTACAGTAAAATTCAAATTTGACATAGTTATGATTAATTTGCATCTAAAGACACCTCCAAGGGTGATGTCATGCCCTTCTAGGGTGATGTTGAGGCCCATAAGTGGAACAATGAGCCTAAAATATAGGGTGCTTGGCCTCCAGAGGCCCTAGATGATGCCCACACATGCCACCAGACTGATAACAGACTCCAAAATGAAAACCCTAGCTATGAATGACGTTCAAGGTCATGATGGTGACGTCCAAGGCCCTCAAGGGCCATCGTCCATGTGGAAGAGCAAGATCCCCCTAGGTCTCGGTCTGCTAGGGTGTCTCCAAAGGAAACACCCTTCTTTTTCCCGGTGAAAATATTTAGTTTCTTCTTACCACTGATTGGGGTTGTAGCATCCACATATGGGCTTTAAACTCTCATGAAGGTTTGAGATAATCATTCCCTCATGTGTACCTGTTCACCGGGAAAGGTCCTGCAACAACAAGAAGTACGCCCTCCAGGGGTTCATAAGTCACAAGGATCATAGCATGTAAATCACATCCAATAATTAAATTACCCAAACATGTGCATCAAACCCCCCCCCCGTTAACCCAGGAAAATGCTCAAAGACGTTATGCAATTTGACAAGTTAGGTTTGGAGAAGGTCTCAGGGTGTCCTATTGGGCTAATCTCCCTTAAGTTTGGGGTGTTTCCCAGGTGGGATTTAATCCAATCCATGTAAGTGTATGAGGTGGCATGGGGTAAGTATTTGGGCATGGGGTGCATGTAACAACAAGGAAATGTAAAGCATTACCCGTGGGTGCCTTTGTAGAGGGCGAGTTGCACCTTGTCATGAATGCAATTATTTCCTAGCCCATTCATTGCCTTTTATTCTTATCTTTCTTTCTTTTGATCTTTTGCTTTCAAGAGAAAAGTTGAAGGCCATTGTCCTAGCTTGATGACAAGAGGTGACAACGTTATCCACAAACACTTCACGAAAATGAGAAGGTTGTCTCACGATGAGACCCTCTTTCTCTTGGTTATGCCACAAAGAGCCACTACCCTGGTTTGATGTCCAGATAGGTGGTAGTGTCATACTGCTACATGCCCATGGTCATAATAGGCCGGCTCGTGATGAGACCTCTTATCCATCAACTAGTACCCACAATGTTTATGTATCTTATGGGTGCCCTTTTCTTACTGAGAATCCTTTCACTTCTTTCTCAAGGATCCCTGAGCGAAGCATCTCAAAGGTTTCAACATTGGCTTTTAACCCTTGCCAACTACTTTTACCCTCTGGGCCTTTATCCCCTTCTTCCCACAAGGCAAGGTACAACCCTTCCTAGCGTAGCCAATCCCAATGCCCAAACAAGGATAGGGGAGATGGAAGGAATAAAGATGGAAAGTGGTAAGTATGGAGGGACGGACAATGGCTTTTCACAGATTCACCCAGTGGCAACCCATCCTAAAGAGAAATCAACTTACTAGGGCACCATGTCACCCCTCCAGATATGAATGAGGCAAAGAGCATAATTTCCAAGCAAACATCATGAAATGAAGAAGGATTCAATACACCATATTCAAGTGCTTCAAAAATCAGAGTGATACATACCATAATACCCAAACTCATTACCTCATGGAGCAAGACCAATCGCTACTTCAGGACCAAGCTGGTGGGATGGATACTGTTGCTGGTGATAAATGGTAATATCTAATTTTATGTATAAGATTAGGGTTAAATGTTATTTGAAAGCTTACGATCTCCTTATTGTAACCTTAACAATGATAATGGATTTTCTTGCCAATACTATCTAGGTTGAAATAGTTTTATGGTTATGGAGTAAAACCTAAAATTACTTATAATTGGCTAAGAGCTCATCCGAGTAAGACCTAAAACTACATATGAGTAGCTAAGAGCTAGTCTTCCTTGAATGTAGTAAAATAGGTTAACTGCCCAAAACCCAAAGACATCTTGCAAGAGTGAAAATTTACCCCCTTATGCACCACCCAACAAATCATTTTAGGTGACTTTGTTTTCCTTTAATAATAGTGATAAATTAGTTTGTGTTATGGATTGTAGTCAATAATGACTCTCATCACCAACAACCACATTATGATATGTTTTACTACCTTAAGTTTAAAGAACATCAATATAACTAAAAATTATATTGAAAATAATAATAATAATTATAATTATATTGAAAATTAGATTAACTTACTCTTGAATAATAAAGATAAGAGACTGGTGACATGTGTTCAACAAATGTATAGTACATACAAACAAATCTGGAAAAAAATTTAACATGTGGAAAAAGTTACCTATATAGTAAAAAAAATCATCCATAACATAAAAATGGAAAATTTAATACTTAAAATGGCTAAGAGCCGATCAAAGTAAGACTAAAACTACCTCTGAGTGGCTAAGAGCTTGTCTTCCTTGAATGTAATAAAATATGTTAACGACTCAATACCTAGAGACATCTTGCAAGAGTGAAAATCTACCCCCTTATGCACCTCCAACTAATAATTTTAGGTGACTTGATTTTCCTTAAATAATAGTGAAGAATTAATTTACATTTATGAATTGTAGTCATTAATGATTATCATCACTATCAATTGAAAATCACATTATGATAAGTTTTACCACCTTATTTTTGGGATTTATCCTAAAATTGTAAAAATTGTTTTCTGAGTTTGAAGATTCGGTTTCATCCATTACTCCTTGGATTTTATGTATAAATAAAACCTCATAGATCTTAGGAGAGGAAGAAGAATTATTATGCTGTAAGATTGGTGGCTATTGATAGAAAAGAATGGTTATATTAAAAAAAACAAAAAACAAAAAAACATTAATATAACTCAAAATTATATTAAAAACAAGGGTTGCATGGCAACGCAGTCCCTGCCGAGTTAGTTGGGAAATACATGTTGAACAATGAAACTTAATATCACTAAATGCACAAGTAATGAATATTTTTTTGTCAAAAGATAATAATTGAGGGTTGTTTATTATTCAAAATGTATAATGAACTTAAGCTGAATGAAACTATAATATTCATAGGTATAATATAAATATAATAATAAATAATATATTAGATAATAAATATAATAATAATTGAGGGTTGTTTGTTATTCAAAATGTATGTAAGCTGAATAGAACTATAATATTCATAAATATAATATAAATATAATAAATATATTATAAATATAATAATAAATAATATATTAGATAATAAATATAATATAAATATAATAATGCATAATAATAAATA
>JZKD02S1676293.1:615442-625639 GCA_000966675.3 Picea glauca | reverse complement strand
GGGATAAGGGGCATTAACGACGAAAGGATAAGATAAGGTAATAAATGGGTTAGGTAGGGAAGTAAATGAGGGGGAAGTCGGTGAAGGAGGAATATGGAGGGGAAGGAGGTTTACAGGAGGTCATGCTACATGAGATTGGGGATTGATTTTGGGGCTCTGGGATTTGCAGAGAGGAGTGGAGTTTTGGAGTGGGATTGTATCAGTACAAGCACCGGGGTTGTTGAAGGTTTTGGGCAGTGTTTACACAGTTCAACAGTGGTCAACAAGGCAACAACAAGGTAGCAAGGCGAATTAGCATCAGACCTAGGTAATTTAAGTTGTGTACTTGTTTTCTTTGCTATAAGATTTTAATATTCGTTGTTAAATTACATGCGTATGTGCTCAAAATAAGGAATATATGAATTTTTACTGTTTTGCTCAATTAAAAGAAATTAGTGAATTTTCTGAAATTAATACTGTTACAATTCATGTAATTATTAGACGTAAAATCTATTCGGCCCCTACAAATTAGAATCATATACCTTTTAAAAAATATTACTTAAAAAGTTTGAAA
The DNA here is from genome assembly GCA_000966675.3 of Picea glauca. Classification (NCBI taxonomy): domain Eukaryota; kingdom Viridiplantae; phylum Streptophyta; class Pinopsida; order Pinales; family Pinaceae; genus Picea; species Picea glauca. Next base: position 625,086 of record JZKD02S1676293.1, on the reverse strand, counting down.
AAGTCTATCCATCCATAACATGCCTTTTAAAAGATAAAATTTATTAAAAAATGATTGAAATTTTCATCACATTTCCTAAAACATATATACAAAGTGCTAGCTTACAAACATTAATGAAAATATTAAACTTAAAATTTGAGATATACTTAAGAAGTATCATTAAAAAAAATATTATCCATTTCAACAATATAATTTTTTTATATAAAATAATATTATTACAATTAAAATGATTGATTTCTTTTAAATAAGATGTCAAATTACAATCGAGTCAATATTTAGTTTCATGTATAAGATTAAGGTTAAATGTTATTTGAAAGTTTATGATTTTCTTATTGTATCTTTAACAATGATAATATAGGGTATTGGCTTTCTTGCAAATACTATCTAGTTTGAAATAGTTTTATGGTCATGGAGTAAAACCTAAAACTACTTATAATTGGCTAAGAGCTCATCCAAGTAAGATCTAAAACTACTTCTGAATGGCTAAGAGCTGCTCTTCCTTGAATGTAATAAAATAGGCCCAAGACTGAAATATCCCAAATCCGGAGGATCTGGATATCTATTGCTAAACTAGAGTTCTGACTCTCGGATCTGATACTCTAAGGGTTTCTAGACGCGTTTACTTAATTGTTTAACATGCTTGGTGATTTTCGCATGTGTGTGTCATACAAATAAGGTTTGGACATATATATGAAGCATGCAAAGTAACGAACCAACACAATCTCAATAGCATGTATTATATGGAAAAAACAAGAAATTAAACTGAAATGCGAAGCATAGAAATAATCATCAGTTAGATCTCATGGATTGTCACTGGAATACAATGCGACTAATACAAAATACCCGTGAACAGAGGATATGGATAGATCTTCATAAGCATGAATAGATCGCCAAAATGCAGTTCCAGAAACTCACGATAACTGCTGCAAATGATGGATAACTCGCCTTGGTGGCTATACTCGACAGATCCACCTGGAAACTGTCCCAAATTGAGCGCCCTGGTCCTTAGGCACTTTCTGATGACTGAATATATGACCCCTGAAGCTCCAGATGACATCCCTTGGGGGATTGCGCACCTCCTAGGCTCTGTGAGTGTGCCCTAGTGATTCCACCAATGGAATCCAATGATAACAGTCTCAAAATGTGTGCCCTAGCCTACTATGTAATGGGTTGGAAGGGTTTCCTTTGATCTGATCCAGAAAACCTCCTGGAACCCCAAACGACCCTCCTTAAGAGCTGAGCACTTCCTGGTTGCCTGATGCACCGTGGTAGATTCGACCATCAGAATATGATGATTGGTGGCTCAAAATAAGTGCCGTGGCTGATCCTCAACTAGGTTATAAGGAATCAGTGAAATAAGCCCTAGTCTCGTGCAACTACACAAAACCCTCTCTAACCCTTGCGCCCTCCTGGTTGCACTCCACAATCTTTGCAATAGATCTGAATACTCTTTAACTGGCACGGTGAAATACCTGTATGGTATCTCAGATAGGCTAGGGTGTGTCTTCCAACACTGAAACTGATCTATGTTGTGGTTTCCTCTAGAAATCCACAAAACATCAAAGAGGTCAATTTCCTCATCTGGAAACTGTTCTCAACATCAAATCATAACATAATGAGGAATTAGGTTGAATTCCTCCCTTTATACCTTTCCCAATCTAATTCTCTGTTGACATCACTTAAGCTAGGTGCTTTTCCTCCTATGGTGAGTGATTAATTAATTAAGTCTCCCCCTCAACACCTTTTTCTTCTATTTCTCTGTTGACTTTAGCTGACTTTTCTTATGATTTTTGGATTAATTCATCATTTAGCCACTTACTCACCCTTGTTTCTCCTCTTGTTCCATGTTTGTGCCTGACTATAGTCTATGAGAACAAATAGACTACCAAGTCTCTTTCTGCTGGCCTAATCTTGGGAACGGGACATCACAGTCCTCCCTTCTCGAGATTGCTTGTGATTAAGCAACATCAATCCTGTGTGCTACAATATATGCTCTCCCTCCCATGTGGCATTCTTCACTGAAAGTCCCCTCCATCTAACCAAGCACTCCCTGATGACCCTGCTCCTCAATCTGCACTCTCTGTGTTCGGGCACCTCCTCCGGCACTAGCTCCAACCGACCCTCCTCGTCCAAGGGTGGAAACTCCTCTGAAATGCTAACTTGTTGTCCCATTGCCTTTTTAAAGAAAGAAACATGAAATACGTTATGAATCCTTCTGCCCTCCGGTGGCTCTAGCTCATATGCCACCTCGCATACCTTCCCGATGACTCTGTACGGTCGATAGAATCTATGCTTTAGCTTCTTGCCCCGCTCCTTTTCAAGGATTATTGTCTGTATGGTGTTAAACGCAGGAAAGCAAAGTCCCCTACCTCAAAACCGTGCTCTATCCTCTGTCTGAATGCATAGATATTTTGTTGGTTCCGAGTTACCTGTAAGTTCTCCTCACTGCCCGTAGAATCCTCTGACTCTCCTCAACCCAGTCTTTAGCCCCAGGGACCCTTCTATCCCCAAACATAGTCTCCACAAAAGAAGGTGCATCGTATCCGTACAATGCTCTAAAAGGTGACATCCTGATAGAAATATGGTAAGTCGTGTTGTAACAATACTCACCCATGTGCACTACTGCCTCCCCACATAGTTTCTCAGATACCCCTCCACCCATTTTGTTGAAAATCTATGTCTGTCAATCTTTCTATGGGCAGTAGTTGGTACTCATGGCTAGCTCTGTGCCCACCAACTGAAAGAGCTCCTACCAAAAGACGCTAATCAAGCACCCATCTCTATCACTGACTATCTGCCTGGGTAAACCATGCAACCGAAAAACCTCTCTGAAAAATAGCTCTGCTACCTGTATGGCCTTGTAGTACGTCGGTATGGAAAAGAAGTGTGCAGATTTGGTCATCCCGTCGAACACTACAAATATATAGTCCTTTCCCTGCACTCGAGGAAGACCTGTAATGAAATCCATAGTGATGCTCTCCCATTTCTGCTCTGGAATGAGTAGAGGTTGAAGTAACCCCGTGGGGTGTGTCTGCTTAGACTCTTTCTGCTGTCAATTCATGCACTCCCGGATGTGTTTCAGTACATCATCCTTGATACCCTTCCACGAGAATCTCTCCCTGATCTACCTGTAAGTCTTGAAGTACCCCTGATGCCCAGCTGCACGCGAATCGTGACACACCTTCAGAATATTTCCTTTCAATGTAGATTTTGGAACCAAGTAGATCCGGTCCTTGTAGAATATGACATCGTCTAACACTCAGTATTTATCATCAACCACCTGTCCATCCAATACCTCACAAGCAAATTTGTTTTTGGAGCACTCCAACAACAAGTGTGTTTTCCAGTCTGTGCAAATATCTATCATCGAACACCTCGCTGGCCTCCTCGACAAGGTATCTGCTACAATGTTACTTTTTCCTTTAAAATACTCAATGTCAAAGTGAAAGGCTTGGATATTTGAGACCCACTTCTATTGTCTCTCGCTAAGGTCTTTCTGATCCAAGAAATACTTGAGAATGTTTTGATAAGTCTTCACTACGAATCTGCTACCCACCAGATATTGTTTGAATTTGGTTAAGGCATGCATGATTGCCATCGTTTCCTTGTCATATATCGAGTAGAGTATCTCTAACTCGTTAAGATTCCTACTCTAGAACACAACGGGATGGCCTCCCTGCATCAAAACTATTCTAATCCCTACCCCTAATGTGTCGCACTCTAAGACAAATGGTCGAGAGAAATCTGGAAGGGCTAGAACATGGCATGTGCTCATAACGTCCTTCATTTTCTCAAGTTTCTGCCATGACTCATCCGTCCAATGAAAAACACCCTTCTTGGTTAGATTTATGAGAAATGCTCCCAACTGTGAAAAACCTCTGACAAACCTCCTGTAGTAATTGCATAACCCAAAGAATCCCTTCAGCTCCGTGAGGTTCTTGGGTGTTGGCCAATCTAGAATGGCCCTGATGTTCTCCTGATGAACCTGTACTCCCTGCTCACTGATGATTATGTCCCAAGTACAATAGTTCTCTCATTCCAAACTCACATTTGGTGATCCGGATGGATTTCCACACATCGAAACTACTTTTACTTTGCTCGCCATGTCAAGTTGAAATTGGTGACAAAGTGGTGAAAGGGTGAACTTATATGTTTTGAGTTTTATTTTCTCATGCGTTTTATTAATGCTTTGTGAGAAAATGGTCTCATGCATTCTTGTATGCTTTTATGAGATGCTCATGCATTTAATTATGCTTTATGAGCTTTTGGGAAAAACTCATACATTATTATTCACTTTTGATGTAAAATGATTAATACTTGTGAGGGAAATTAGACTCACGTATTTATCATTAAATTATAATTTTGGAAATTGGTTTTTATGTGAGAAACCACCTCACACCAATTTGCCATTATTCTCAATTATATGTTGAGAGAATCAAGGACATGGATGAAGAGACTTTGGGTGGTTTTGAGACTTTTCCCATTATGTGCTTGAAGATAGTTTGAGATCGTATACTCATGGATCTTGTTTTTCCTCTTTTGTAATTAGATCCTATTATTGAGGATCTAGGAATTAATGCTCTTTCTTGAGAGAGAGTGAGAAAAAACTATATAATGCCTTATGTGAGCCCTTTTAAAAGGAGGAGAGTAATGGAGAATGAATGAGTGGAGTTAGAGATCCATAGTGCTACTACTCCTAAGCATAAAGAGACTTATTCATGTAAGGAATTATCCTTCTTGATGTATGGAGAGATATGAGTGTGCGTAGTCTTCTTGAATCCTCATTGAAGGAGAAGACATCTCTTATGTAATCACTTATGAGAAGGTCCCAACATCTTTTGAAGAAGGAATGAAAATGATCTGTATTCTAGTTGAAGCGGGTCCAGAGACGTAGCCTAGGAGGGGTGAACTCCGTTACCAACATTGGTTGCCTCTCTCTTGTCTTTTCATGTGCTTTATTCCATTTGAGTTCATGTATGTTATGTATTACTGCTTAAAAACATGGTTACTCATGGATTCATATTCCCTTTAATCCTTATGCAACTAATTCTTCAGAAAACGGTTCTCAATTGAAAACTTGCGTAGAGTAAAGAACTCACCCGTTTTTAGATCATGTGGTATCAAAGCTAGGCCGACTGCTTTGCAGGATGGGAAAAGGAGCGAAGAAAGCAAAAAATTTCAAGAGTTAGAAGAGATAAATCACAACATTCAGGCTGAAAACATAGAGTTGAGAAGACTTTTGCAAGTTGCAGAAGAAGAGAAGCAAGAGCTTCAAGAGAGATCTCAACTTCATGGAGAAGTCCTCAATGGAATTATTGAAGAATTGCAGCTCGAATTGCAAGCCAAAGATGATCTCTTGGCTAAGTTGCAGCATGGTGAATGAATGGAGGAAAAAGAGCCTTCTATCACAAATGCACAAACTCAAACCGAGGTATATGATGTTTCTTCATGTTCAATTTTGTCTCAGTATGAAACTAACGTGGGAATGAAGCTCCTCATGAAGATGGGATACAAAGTAGGTGGGTTTGGCATTCATGGCCAAGGAATCACTTAGCCATTAGAGGTGGTACAAAGACCATGATTTGCAGGTTTGGGTTATGGCAAGGAAGAAAATGGAGAATGCTCAAAGGTTGCTAAAGCAAAAACCATTTCTTCACCATTAGATTCCAAGAAAGGAATCAAGCCAACTTGTCCTCATCAGATCAAGGCTAATTCATGAAGGTACAAAAGTCATTCAAATTCTTTCATTGTAAATAAGAAGAATGATTTATGTTTTATATCTTCTAACCATAATGTAGCTAAGCATCATATGAAGACAATTTTGGTTAAGAAGACAAATGAGTCCATGAGAAGTGAGACAAAATAGAAACCACACCTTCCAAGTCCCCCTGTCACGAATTCATCGTTAAATGGAAAGCGAAGGAATTTTTGCGGTTAATGCAAAATCAATGGCCATTGGGAGAAGAAGTGTTGGATATTACATCCCAAAATTCGCCATAAACCAAGTAGCAAACAAACTGCTAAAACACCCAACAAGAAGGTGGCTACAAAGATAATGTAGCATGTGATCAATGTTCCTGCTCCAGTCTCCGAAGAAATGCAGTCGCAGAAGGAAGGCACCTTTGATTGGTTGGGTAAACAATGGTTATCATTTCTGCAAAATTGAAATATTTTGTTATTTAATATATTTTACAGCAGAGAAAACGCAACTACAACTCGGATGCTACCATGGCTCTTCTCAATCTGTCTATATGCATGGAACTCAACGATTTTATATATCATTGCACCAGATTTTAAGTCTCCATGTTTATTTGGGGTCCCTTAGACCCTCGCATTCAATTATATGACATCACTCTATTGGGTAGTTGTGGACCGAAGACAAACAAACATGCGAAGAAGTGCGCCTATGTATGTCTCACTTGTGAAGTTGCAGAATTCTTCAATATACCAACAAAATTGTTGGCCGAAATATCCATGGAAAGGAGTCGTCCTCTATGTGTTGCTTTTCCCCATCAATCCATTGAAAAGTATTGTAGAGACAATATTCTAGCTGTAGATTAAGTACATTGGAATCCATGGAGCAGTTCCCTGCAAGGGGCTGGATAGGTACTACAGAGATTATGACAATTGCATTGTCAGTTCCATAAGTTATCTCAATGACCAGTGCAATGAAGAAGCGAGATCCATGAGACCTGTTCGGTTCCCTTTGTGGATTCCTGTTGATGACTTGAAGAATATGGTTTCCGGTGGAGTATTGGGCAGAGAACTGATATTGATCATTGTCATGATGTTTCCGTTGGTATTTTGTGAGATCGGCATGATCATGTTGTTGGTTGATTAATTTCGTTTTCAAATTAGTTTAAGAGATCCTCTCTATCATTAAAGGACAATGGATATGGAGAAATCGCTTCACAATTTCTCATAACTGATTTCAGGGCACAATCCAAACCCCAAGAAATATCTGCAAAGATTGTGGATAATTTGCACAATTGATTCCAGAGCGGATTTGCAGGGATCTCAAATCCCACGATTGACTTCATCCCTGGTTATAAGGAGAAGTTGGAGCAATCTTGATAGCTCCAACCCTGAAGAGAATGTGGAACCAAATGATAATCCATAGCTTGGAGCAGTTTTCGACATGGAGATCGAGAGTAATTTTCATGCATGGAGAAGTTTCATAGAGGACTTAATTGCACTTTCTATTATGGAGAAATCCATTGGTCTCATCATTTCGAGGCTCAACAATCAAAATCTCATGTGTTTGGAATTTTGTTGCACATTGTTTTTGGGTCGAACCCAAATATCCCTCACGTTCTTCTGGACGAGGCATTCCCAATTAGCAACAAAGAGATGGATAAGCGCCAGGGTCAAAACTCGAAAGATTTGCTCCAAAGGTGCAGGTTGTTACACATCCTCATAATGTGGAACTGCACGTTGGTATTTACGAGGATGTCATAACTTCTTGGCTTCGATGGATTGGTTACTGCACGTGACAACAAAAAACACGTCGGAGCACAATGTGCTATTTTGGCCAGAGTTTCTTAGACAAGTAAGGAAATTGTTGAGAATGTTGTTGCCGTGATCGATGGCAATTCCGAAAATTTGGGCGAACCCCCAGATTTTGTCTTCATCAAGTGGCATATAGAGGAGGTGAACACGTGATTTCTGGGGATGCATATTAAATTCTTTGCATCAAGAGTTGTTGGAGTTGACAACTTACAAATCAATGCTATGATGGAAGATATTTTAACAAAATCAATTCCTAATGAGAGATATCATGTGAGCATTGACACACAATGATATAGTCATGAAGTTTCTGGTAGATTGGCACCATTGTTGATGTGCAGGTTGAAGGTCGAACCCGAGACCTTTTGTGAACCAGTAAAATGCCTCTACCAGAGAACCAATGTTCTATTTATCAAAAGATGCAGATCGAGCTGAAGAACTGATCCGTTGGATCTTTTGAATGATTATGGTTGAGTTTTACTTGCATGAATTAATTAACCAATTGAGAAATTAATGAAAGAATGAGGAAAGAAGAGGATTATATCAGTCAAATACACATATGTAGATCTGAAAAGAATAATAAACAGCAAACCATAAGAATGCAGGTTGATAACGGAGTTCGGCACAATGTTTGCCTACGTCTCCGGGCCTTTTTCCTGTGGGGGAGGCTTCTTTATTTCTGCTCAAGTGCTCAAAATTACATCTCAGCAATGACTATTGGCTACAAGACTGATCTGGTCTTGTTCTCCCAGATCTCTAGAACCCTGTGAAAGAAACGGCATGCAAAACTGATGCTCCAAGCTCCCAGAAACGATCTGACAACGTCTCCACCTCAAAGGCTTCCCTACATCAAACTGACTTTGGCTTGGCTTTCCTTCAGCATAACTCTGCTCTGAATGACTGTGTTTGGCCTCAAACAGGCCTGGTTTATATAGCATTGGAGTTGGTTTCACATCCCCAACTTCCTCCAAGAATCTGGCCTCCAAAAATGCCCAATATCCCCCCAAAATGGGAGAAATCCATTAAAAATAGGCATAATAATAATAATAACACCAAATTTTATTACAAAAACCCATTTTGGCAAAGTAGTTGGGCCGCAGCCCCCAAATCTCGGGCGCGCGCCCCTTTGGTTGGTCGCATGGACGCCATATGGCCATGCCCATAGCGCTGGCCCCTTTCTCCGGCCCCAGTCCTGGTCTCGTGGCGCGCCATATGGCCACGGGTCTAACGGTCTAACCCCTGCCCGCGCAATGGTTGGTAAACGGTCCCGGTCTTATGGCTGTGTAATAGGCCCACAGGCCAATTGTTATAACAACCCATAACTTGCGCGCTCCGTAGAGTAGGCCCTGGGTTCCGTCGTATGGTCGTATGTTGGCGTGGAGGGTTGGGGCTAAGCCCCGACCCTTTTTCCTGCCGGTTAAAACTACAAGCAAATTCAAATATAATTTGAACCGTTTTCATAACAAGAACCGCCCGCTGCCCGAATGGTTAGCCCGACTTTACGAGTTCATTCGACTGCCGGAGGTCACGGGTTCGACCCCCCTGCCGAGCCACCAAACCAATTTTATATTGCAACCAACGAACCAATAATGGGGTGCCACGTGGCAGCCCATGATTGGGCCACGTGGCACCCTTACCAACCAACTGTTTCATGACACGTGTCAACCGGCGATTGGTCCACATCAAACTGTTGTGTTAGCCTGCCATACTGCCACATTAACTTGTTGCGTCAGCCTTCCGTACGCCCTATCATCCTGCCATGTCATCCGATGATGTCATCCTGCCATGTGTCACCCTGTCAGTGGTGACACGTGTCACCTCAATACTGGTCCAACTGTACGCTAGAAATGCCAAATCCAAGTGACATGTGTCGCATCCTGGTGATGCCACGTGTCCTCCGTACGGATCTACCACGTGTCGCCTTCTGGAGCCGCCACGTCAGCTATACGGCCCTGCCACGTCAGCTGTACGAACATGACACGTGGACTGTACGGACTGTACAATCATCCCCCTTTTTTTTTGCCTGTTTGACTTTTCGGACAGAACGCGATATCTTCGCCATACAGACTTCGTTTGACGAAGTAAATATACCACCGGAATCAGGAAGACGAGACGGACGCAATGGCACAGGTTTCATC
>JZKD02S1676293.1:595444-613483 GCA_000966675.3 Picea glauca | reverse complement strand
CGCAGGTTGATAACGGAGTTCGACACAATGTTTGCCTACGTCTCCGGGCCTTTTTCCTGTGGGGGAGGCTTATTTATTTCTGCTCAAGTGCTCAAAATTACATCTCAGCAATGCCTATTGGCTACAAGACTGATATGGTCTTGTTCTCTCAGATCTCTAGAACCCTGTGAAAGAAACGACATGCAAAACTGATGCTCCAAGCTCCCAGAAACGATCCTACAACGTCTCCACCTCAAAGGCTTCCCTGCATCAAATTGACTTTGGCTTGGCTTTCCTTCAGCATAACTCTACTCTGAATGATTGTGTTTGGCCTCAAACAGGCCTGGTTTATATAKCATTGGAGTTGGTTTCACATCCCCAACTTCCTCCAAGAATCTGGCCTCCAAAAATGCCCAATATCCCCCAAAAATGGGAGAAATCCATTAAAAATAGGCATAATAATAATAATAAAACCAAATTTTATTACAAAAACCCATTTTGGCAAAGTAGTTGGGCCGCAACCCCCAAATCTCGTGCGCATGCCCCTTTGGCTGGTCGCATGGACGCCATATGGCCACGCCCATAGCGCTGGCCCCTTTCTCCGGCCCCGGTCCTGGTCTCGTGGCGCGCCATATGGCCACGGGGCTAACGGTCTAACCCCCGCCCTCGCAATGGTTGGTAAACGGTCCCGGTCTTATGGCTGTGTAATAGGCCCACGGGACAATTGTTATAACAACCCACAACTTGCGCGCTCCGTAGAGTAGGCCTTGGGTTCCATCGTATGGTCGTATGTTGGCGTGGAGGGCTGGGGCTAAGCCCTGGCCCTTTTTCCCGCCGGTTAAAACTACAAGCAAATTCAAATATAATTTGAACCGTTTTCATAACAAGAACCGGCCGCTGCCCGAATGATTAGCCCGACGTTACGAGTTCATTCGACTGCCGGAGGTCACGGGTTCGACCCCCCGGCCGAGCCACCAAACCAATTTTATATTGCAACCAACGAACCAATAATGGGGTGCCACGTGGCAGCTCGTGATTGGGCCACGTGGCACCCTTACCAACCAACAGTTTCATGACACGTGTCAACCGGCGATTGGTCCACGTCAAACTGTTGTGTCAGCCTGCCATACTGCCACGTTGACTTGCTGCGTCAGCCTGTCGTACGCCCTGTCATCCTGCCACGTCATCCTGCCACGTGTCACCCTGTCAGTGGTGACACATGTCACCTCAATACTGGTCCAACCGTACGCCAGAAATGCCAAATCCAAGTGACACGTGTCGTGTCCTAGTGATGCCACGTGTCCTCTGTACGGATCTGCCACATGTCGCCTTCTGGAGCCGCCACGTCAGCTGTACGGCCCTGCCACGTCAGCTGTACGCACTGTATAGTCATCCCCCTTTTTTTTTGCCTGTTTGACTTTTCGGACAGAACGCGATATCTTCTCCATACGGACTCCGTTTGACGAAGTAAATATACCACCAAAATCAGGAAGACGAGACAGACGCAATGGCACAGGTTTCGTCGCATTCCGAGCACTTTCATTTTTGAGCATTTGTCAAGCCCTATCAGGCTTCTGGATCCGATTTCATATCAAGAACATGGACCCCTCTATTGTCAATACCCTTTGCAGGATGATGATTGGAGAATTATTCACAATCGCCATCGATATTCTTGAAATCGAGAGCTACTTGTCAGTTCTCAATGACGAGTTCCTTGCGCATAGGCTTGGGTTGATTCCCTCGTCAACGAATGCACCATGGAAATGTGATTCTCTCGTGACTGCAACACATGTGACGATAATGACTAGTGTTGTTACTGTTCAATGAAGTTAAGCTCAATGTGAAATGTGATGGTGATCAAACCATACATTTCACGAGATTAGATCTCGTGTCTTTCGATATGAGAAAATAATTATGTCTTCAAGGTGGACCATGCTACCAATATGAACGTCTTCGATGCCTCTAAATAAGGGGCATAATCATTGTGAAAACTCAACATGGCCAAGAATTGAAGCTTAGTGAGATAGCCAAAAAGGGTATTTGTGGGACCATGCAAAATGGTCTATGGCATCAACAATTACTTTCAATGCTCATGTATCTGTATTTTACAGGTACACTTGACCAATGTTCACAAGGAGATGAACGAAAATCTTGGCAATTACCCATACCATGGAGAAGTATGCCAAGGAATATCTTTGACAGGATTCTTGGTGCAATCTAGTTTGATGCAACATTAAAATTTCTGTTCATTTTGTTTGACATAAACTTTTGACAGTTTCTCTTAGCATTCAAGGGTGGAGAAGGTTGTGTATTGTTGTTTTGGAGGACATCCTCTAGTACTTTTGGTGGGTTTGTTTCTCATTTTTGGGAAGTCATTAGGTGCACATTCTTTGTAGTGGATTTGGATACCATAGAATCTATCACTTGTGCATTTATTTATGTTGCCAAAATGTAATGGGTTTTGTAGCCAGTTCTTTGAAAGAGGCATTGCCTTGCTTAAGCCCATTTTGGCAATCTTTGTAAAACTTGTTTATGAGTGTTTTATAAACTCATGGAAAGAATGTTCTTGATGTAAAATGGTTATGAAGCATTGTAATGGATTTTTAGCCACTCTTGAGTGAGGAGAGTGAGAGGCGTTATTTTGTGCCTTAAGCCTTAAGTGGCTTCATTTTGTAATCAGTTGAATGAGGCGATTTTCCTAGGCCATTTTGGCGATTCAGTGTAAACTTGACCAAAGAGTGTAGTTATAAACTCTTGGAAAGCAAGGTACGCCAAAGATTGTGGTACATGTATCATCTTCTACAGGTTGCAAGATTATGCAGGTGTGGGCTTCGCCATTTCAGCTCTGAAGAACAGAGGTGAAAGAGACAAGGGATGTGCCTTTCCAAACAATTGCTTTGGAGCGGTTGCAAGTGTTGGCCTTGCATTCTGATTCTGACGTATGTGTGTGATAGAGTCTTGAAAGAATGTGCCTTTTGAGGACATTTTCATAGAAATACAATTGATACTTTTGGAGACCAAAAGGTTCTTTGTGGGGAGGCATGATCCAGATGGATTTCCACACATGGAAAGTACTTTTACTTTGCTCACCATGTCAAGTTGAAATTGGTGACAAAGTGGTGAAAGGGTGACTTATATGTTTTGAGTTTTTTTTTCTAGTGCGTTTTGTTAATGGTTTGTGAGAAAAGGGTCTCATGCATTCTTTTATGATTTTATGAGATGTTCATGCATTTAATTATGCTTTATGAGATTTTGGGAAAAACTCATACATTATTATTCACTTTTGATGTAAAATGATTAATACTTGTGAGGGAAATTAGACTCACGTATTTATCATTAAATTATAATTTTGGAAATTGGTTTTTATGTGAGAAACCGCCTCACACGAATTTGCCATTATTCTCAATTATAGGTTGAGAGAATTAAGGACATGGATGAAGAGTCTTTGGGTGGTTTTGAGACTTTTCCCATTGTGTGCTTGAAGATAGTTTGTGATCCTATACTCATGGATCTTGTTTTTCCTCTTTTGTAATTAGATCCTATTATTGAGGATCTAGGAATTAATGCTCTTTCTTAAGAGAGAGTGAGGAAAAACTATATAATACCTTATGTGAGCCCGTTTAAAATTAGGAGAGTAATGGAGAATGAATGAGTGGAGTTAGAGAGCCATAGTGCTACTACTCCTAAGCATAAAGAGACTTATTCATGTAAGGAATTATCCTTCTTGATGTATGGAGAGATATGAGTGTGCGTAGTCTTCTTGAATCCTCATTGAAGGAGAAGGAAACTCTTATGTAATCACTTATGAGAAGGTCCCAACATCTTTTGAAGAAGGAACAAAAACGATTTGTATTCCAATTGAAGCAGGTTAAGAGACGTAGCCCAGGAGGGGTGAACTACGTTACCAACATTGGTTGTCTCTCTCTTGTCTTTTCATGTGCTTTATTCCATTTGAGTTCATGTATGTTATGTATTATTGTTTGAAAGCATGGTTAATCATGGATTCATATGCCCTTTAATCCTTATGCAACTAATTCGTAAGAAAACGATTCTCGATTGAAAACTTGCGTAGAGTAAAGAACTTACCCGTTTTCAGGTCACTTGGATTCCTTGGCATATCATGAATGTGCCTGCATAATGCCAAGACCTCCTGCAAATGCTCATCCCACATCCTGTTGTAAATCAATATGTCATTGAAGAACAACAAAAGGTACTTCCTCAACTGCCCCCAGAAGATGTGGTTCATACAAGACTGGAAAGTGGCAGGTGAATTGGTCAATCCCAAAGGCATGACCAAGAACTCAAAATGTTTGAAATGGCATCTGAATGCGGTCTTCTCTATGTCCTGCTCCCCGATGCCGATCTGATGATATGCTAACCACATATCAATCTTGGTGAAGAAGACTGCCCAATGTGACTCATGCATCAACTCATCTATGCACAGAATGGGGTACCTGTTCTTGATCATTTTTTTTATTGAGAGCTCTGTAATCAATGCACATTCTCAATGTGCCATCTTTCTTCAGTACCATAATGACTGAAGAAGCAAAAGGACTCGTGCTAGGCCTAATGTGCCCCATCACAAGAAATTCTTTGATTTCTTTTTCGATCTGGTCCTTGAATCTCTTGGGGTGCCTATAGGGCGATGTGGTCACCAATGTATCCCCTACCTCCAAATCAATTGTATGCTCGAATCCCCTGTCTTGTGGTCTCCCTAGTGGTATCGACCCAAACACTGGCTCATACTAACTCAAAATCTTCCTGATCTGTGGATGGTACTGCTCTCTGTCGTCTGAATCCTTTCAGGTGGTGATCAAACATTCTGCTGCATATGCTACATCACTGTGACGGAAGATCCAATCCATCCTCTTCATTGAAACTTCTCAGGGTGCTCCTGTAGACATGCCTCTCAGTACCACTCTTGATCCACTGGCGTATTTGAAGCTCATGGTCAACGTCTGATAGATGAACCCAATCTCCCTCAATGAATATAGCCATTGTACCCCCAACATCGCATCTGTATCTGATGTGTCAATTACATAAAATGTATATGTCAGGGTGTAGTTTCCTAGCTTGACCTTTAGGCATGGGACGATGTCCAAGCATTTCATCGTGTATCCATCTGCCACTGCCATGTGGAATCCCTCTAAGTCCTCAGTGTGTATCCCCCTCCTGGCTACTAAGGACGCATCTATGAAATTGTGGGTGGCACCACCATTAACTAGAGTTGTCATGCGCTGCCCATGTACAAGGCTCTTTAGCCTGAGAGTGTTGTACCCAGGTACTCTGGAAAGGGTTGCTATGGTTCCCCATTTCACCTCTCTATGAGGTTTAGTCTCCTCCTTGGGCTGTGCCTCTGTCTGTATCTGAGGTTTCTTCGGTTGCCGCTTTGGCTCATGTGTAGTCTCATCCTATGAATCACTGTCTTCCTGTGCCCCGATCTCCTCATCCTCCTACTCACTACCTGATTCCACCTCAATGTAGTGGATTTGTCCCTTTCCCATGTGTCTATGCCCTAGGACCTAAGGGTATCTACAAGAGGAGCAAATCTTCTTCCTCATCAACTCCCGTCTGGTGCCATCATCCATCTTGGGCTTACCCTTCCATTCCTTTTGAGGATTATTCGTATCCCCGTCTCTCTGTGGTATAAAGGTTTTGGTAAAGGTTTTGGGTTTTAACGCTGAGTCCCCATGTTTCTTGTGCGCACAATGGCCTCTTGTAGGGTGTGAGGCTTGAAAACATTAACCCAACCCCTCAATGGATCCATCAATGCCTCGATGAACAACATCACCAACCTGTGCTCTTATATGTTTGAGGCGGCCACTGCCTTCCGCTGGAACTCTGTGATGAAGGCCTTGACTGAACATGTCTATCTCAATTGTGTAAGATCCCTGAAATGGAGCTCTAGATCTCTCTTGTCAAACCTTTCCATCAACCTCTTGGTGAAATCCAAGTATCAAGTAACGTGGTTGTGACCCAAGGTCACCAACCCATGATACCACCACTCGTGGGTCTCCCCATCCAAGTGCATGGTGGTGAAGCTGATAGCTTCTGACTCTGTCATCGGGTTAAGCTTGAAATATGTGTCAATATTTTGTACCCATGCCTCAGCTGAGCATCATGATGACTCGTCAAAAGTAGGAATGTTCAACTTTCCCACTTTCTTGATGAAATCCATGTGTTGAGTCTATGTATTGCCCCTCTATGCCTCTTTGGGTTTGTTCCCATACCCGATCGAACAATAGTCTAGAAAACACATGTCTGCATGGAACTCTAGTCCTAGTGCCAAATAATCTCTCCTGTACTCTCTGAATGGGTCCTGTGGCACTGCTTGTCCCTGACCTGGCTGTCCTCCTGCCTTCTCCGGCTGTCCCAGTGGTTGTCCCCCATGGAACTGTGGATATAACAGTCAGGGAATCCTCCCAAATGATGTATATTCACAGATAGGTGAGGGAACACTCACACCACCTTGAGATCCACTGGCCCCACGTCGTTGGTGTCCTCCTAACCCACTCACTCCTCTTTCAACATCGACACCCATGGTGCTCACACTATGCTGAATTATCTGTTTGCTAATCATCATCTATGCAAACAAGGTTTGGACATATATATGAAGCATGCGAAGTAATGAACCAACACAAACTCAATAGCATGTATTATATGGAAAAAGCAGGAAATTAAACTGAAATGCGAAAAGCAGAGAAATAATCATCAATTAGATCTCATGGATCATCATTGGAATACAATGCGACTAATACAAAATACCTGTGAGCAGAGGATATGGATAGATCTGCACAAGCACAGATAGATCGCCAAAATCCAGTTCCAGAAACTCACGCAAATTGTTGCAAATGATGGATAACTCGCCATTGTGGCTATACTCGATAGATCCACCTTGAAACTATCCCAAACCGAGCGCCATGGTCCCTAGGCACCTCCCTATGACTGTGGGAGTGAATATTTGACCCATGAAGCTCTGGATGACATCCCCTGGGGGGTTACGCACCTCCTAGGCTCTGTGAGTGTGAACTAGTGATTCCATTGATGGAAGCCAATGATAACTATCTCGAACTATGCGCCTTGGCCTCCTCTGTAATGGGTCGGAAGGGTTTCCTCTGATCTAATCCAGAAAACCTCTTGGAACCCCAAACGACCCTTCTCAAGAGCTGCACACTTCCTAGTTGTATGATGCGCCCTAGTAGATTCCACCATCATAATCTGATGACCGGTGGCTCAAAAGAAGCGCCCTAGTTGATCCTCAATTGGGTTGGAAGGAATCGGTGAAATAAGCCATGGTCTCGTGCAATTACACAAAACCCTCTCTAACCCTTGCGCCCTTCTGGTTGCACTGCACAATTTTTGCAATAGATCTGAATACTCCTGAACTGACAAGGTGAAATACCTAGATGGTATCTCAGATAGGCTAGGGTGTGTCTTCCAACACCAAAACCGATCTATGTGGTGGTTTCCTCCAGAAATCCACAAAACATCAAAGAGGTCGATTTCCTCCTTTGGAAACTGTTCTCAACATCAAATCATAACATAATGAGGAATTAGTTCGAATTACTCCCTTTACACCTTTCCCGATCTAATTCTCACATCACTTAAGCTAGGTGTTTTTCCTCCTATGGTGAGTGATTAATTAATTAATTAAGTCTCCCCCTCAACACCTTTTTCTTCTATTTCTCCGTTGACTTTAGCTTAAGTGACTTTTCCTATGCTTTTTGGCTTAATTCATTGTTTAGCCACTTATTCACCCTTATTTCTTCTCTTGTTCCCTGTTTGTGCTTGACTATAGTCTACAAGAACAAATAGACTACCAAGTCACTCCTTGCTGGCCTAATCTTGGGAACGAAACATCACAACCAGAGACATCTCGCAATCTACCCCCTTATGCACCACCAACAAATCATTTTAGGTGGCTTGGTTTTCCTTAAATAATAATGATAAATCAATATACATTTATGGATTGTAGTTAATAATGACTATCATCACTATCAATTGACAACCACATTATGATAAATTTTACTACCTTAATTTTAAAAAACAAAAAAAACATCAATATAACTAAAAATTAGATTGGAAATAATAATAATAATATTGAAAATTAGCCCTCGGGGGGCAACTCAATTGGCAAGTGTCGCGATATGAAGTTCCATGTGGTTTCGAGTTCAACTCCCCCCGACTTATCTTGTGTGTCGTGTATGGGGCATCGTAGGCACACCTGGAGGTTATAGTGATAACAGTTGGATAACACGACCACGTGTAATGCGAGTACGTGCCCAACTAGTTGTCGATTCTACTAGACATAAAAAAAAAAAAATAATAATATTGAAAATTAGATTAACATAGTCTTTAATTGTAAAGATAAGAGATTGGTGACATTTGTTCAACAAATGTATTGTACATTCAAACGTGAATGTGTGAGGAAAAAACTTTATCATGTGGAAAAAGTTACCTAACTAGTAAAAACAAATCAATCCATAACATAAAAAAGGAAAATTTAAAACTCAAACATACTTCTCAGTGGCTTTAAGAGCGAGTCTTCCTTGAATGTAATAAAATAAGTTAACGACCCAAGACCTAGACCCATAACATAAAAAAGGAAAATTTAAGACTCAAAGATACTTCTGAGTGGCTTTAAGAGCTAGTCTTCCTTGAATGTAATAAAATACGTTAACGACCCAAGACCTAGAGACATCTTGCAATAGTGAAAATCTACCCCCTTATGCTCTATCAACAAATCATTTTAAAGTGATGAACCAATTTACATTTATGGATTGTAGCGAATAATGACTATCATCACTATCCATTGACAATTGACAACCACATTATGATAAATCTTACTATCTTAATTAAAAAAAACCTTTATATTATCAAGAAAAAGCTTTATCATGTGGAAAAAGTTAAGTAACCAATAAAACAAAAATCCATTTATAATATAAAAATGGAAGATTGAATATTTAAACAATTTATTTTTTTTCAATTAAGAAAAAAATATCATTTTTATAGCACGTTAGTCAATAAAATTTAATGAAAATATTAAACTTAAATTTATATGTTATTAATAAAAAAAGAAAAAGAAAAAAAAAAGAGTTGTAAAATATAATATTTTTAATATAAAATGGTATTATTAAAATAAAAATGATTGATATGATTAAAAGTTGGGAATTGAGTGTAGTTTTAGTGGTTGTAAGGAAAAGTTATTATCTTTTTAATTTAGATTCAAATCCACTTTGTGACATATTTTCTCTTAATGAACCAATTGAAGATAAGTTATATATGATATATTTATGAGTTGTTACCTTAATTTTGTACACTAAAGAATTTAAAGGTTATCTTGGATACAATTTTGAAATTTGAGAAAATATCCAATTGTTTTGCTAAAAATACATTATTTGGAAAAAAAAAAGAAAAAAAAAACATTGAAAATGATATTAAAGTATTCTCAAACAATTAAAATAAAAGATAAAAGCACAAAAAAAAATTAATGACATTTGTCCACTAAATGCACATACAAACCTAAATGTATTAAGGAAAAACTTTCTCATGATTTTTTTTTTAATTAAACAAAGAAAGTAAAAGTTATAAAAAAGATAATAATATTTATATAAAAAAATAACAATTTTAACTTGAAATTCAAATTATTCAAATTATTATTGAAAAGTAATTAAAACCTTTCTAAATATGTAGTTAAACATTTTACTCTTGAACCTATAAGTACTGATAAGATATTTTTCTAACACTTATAACCATAACCACAATTGACTCATGAAAATAAAATATTTTTCATCACTTATAACTATAACAACAATTGACTCATGAAAACAAAATATATCATAGATTTAAACTAGAAAAAAAGAGAAAATAACATTTATCCTCTTCAACTAACTAAACTAAACTTAATTAACAAAATAATTAACATGAAAACAACATTTTATCATCATTAAACCTATAAAAACCTACGACTAAAGCGTTATTACATACTTATAAATTTATACACAAATAGGTCATGTGTTTAGAATTTACTTACACAATAGAGATTACGTGTTTAGTTAAATATTATGGCATCCCCTCTTAGGAAGCCTTTTTCATAAAGTTGAAAAACGAAAACAATGAGGTCTCAAGTGGAAAGTTTCCATCCTACGTTATATATTATTAAAAAGAGATGCATTATATATATATATATATATATATATATATATATATATATAATATGAATTAGGTTTAGTTTGAGTGATTTGTGCTGAGGGGTGTTTTTCCCTACTCAAGTTTAATTCCTGCAAGTGACATGTTGAACTCTTAAATGAGCAAGCTATCATAAAAATCTTGGGTTTCTATAAAATTTAGTTTACCCTGGGTATCATCCTCGAAATGAGGAGAAGTGACATGTTGAACTCTTAAATGAGCAAGCTAATGAGGAGAAGTGACATGTTGAACTCTTAAATGAGCAAGCTATCGTAAAAATCTTGGGTTTCTATAAAATTTAGTTTACCCTGGGTATCATCCTCGAAGTGAGGAGAAGTGCCCGCTAAGTTTCTCCAGGCTTTATTTCAAAGTAATATATATATATATATATATATATATATATATATGTATATATATATATGAACCTATGATCTTCAAGAAGGAAACACATGTTCTTAATTGTTAAACTCACTTAGGTTGTGTGTGTGTAATTTTAAAAACTAAAAAAACATGTACTTTAATTATATTTAAAAAATAGATTGTTGAAATTTGATATTTTAAATGGCTTTTTGGATTTTAAAAAATTGAAAATTACATGGTATTTTTTTTGCAATTATATTTGTAAATATAAGTTAATTGGTGGTGAAGGTCGAAAAAATAATAACATTTGAAGTTACAAAATAAATTCTGAACTCACTCTTTTACAAAAGAACTCTCATAAAAGGGGGCACAATTTGAACCTCAAATTAGATTATTTGCAAAAATTAATCCAACTAACTACCTTTATGTCAAATACATAGAATATGAAAGAGAACTTTTTTTAGTCAATAGCCATAAGTTTATGTGCAAGGCCATCTACAATAAAAGGAAATGTGCTCATCCATTTTCTACTAAATGTAACCAACTCCTTTAATTTGTTTCTTTGTCCCCTATATTAAATACATCCCAAGATACCTCTCAGGGCACTTAGTGACGGTGACTCGGCTATATATCAAAAGCTCTTATAAAAAATGCTTATAATCTCAGGATCCCTATTGCTAATGATGTGATGTATGTCTATGGAGCTTATAAACATGCTTAGAAAATAAATCAAGAATGATTCTCAAAAGTGTAATGAAGTCTATCGATACATATTCCCATTACTAACTAGGGCTTTCACTAAGAGTACTAATCCTTACTTTTAAAAGTTTGTCCATGAGATTTTCCCTCTTGTATTCATAAAATGGTTGTATATGTAAGGTCAAATTATTGTGGATCCTTTAAACGCGGGGTCAATATAAATAACACGTTCCATACCCATATTAGGAGGGAGTTCTACGGGCATTTCTTGAAAAATTGTTTTATATGTCTATTGTAGTTTAGAAAGACCTAGAATATGAGTTCCATGAGAAAGCTTGATCCAGGTGGATATGGGTGGCCACCCACTTGTTCCACTAATTCAGAATGGTTCCACATATTGGCATTTTTTCTACAATTTTTCGAGTCCCAAACTTTCGGGGTTGTTTTAAGGCCATAAACTACACTTTTTGGCGTGACAACACTAAGTATGTAGTCAAAGGTAGATACTTGGTTGTTTGGAATGTGTACTTCTCGGCTACACCTTTCTGACAGGCTACCATGTGACCCAAACAAAGATCATAGAAAAAAAGTTACACCACCGGGAAGTTGACGTATCAACTAACCACATCGGGGCCCACAAACCTTTTGGCGTTTCATCTTCTGGGGTTAGGGTTTTGGATGTTTAGAGTTTTCTCATTGATGCTTTATGTTAAAAGGCATTTGTAGTCTCTTTGTAATCAAATTCTTGTGAATGAGTGTAGCTGGAACATCTCTTTCTTCAAGGAAAATCTATCACCATTCTAGCTAGTATATGCACTTTGCATTTTACAGTCTTTTGTAATCCATTCATTAATAGAATCTGAATTCAATTGTATTACTATGTTTCTTGCAATATCTCTATGTGTTTCTTTGTTATATCTTTGCCTTCATTTTGTTCTCAGCACAATCTAGATCGATGGTATCAGAGCAATATGCTCTTTGTTGTTTCTCTGTACATGTCCCCAATGAGGTCAAGTTATCAAGAATTTTGTCTATAACTAGTTGAGCTTGGGGAAGAACACTCCCACCAGCCCAAGTAGCCTTCCATGGTAGAAGAAAAGAGAGACGACGGAACAAGAGATCCTATCAAATTGTTGCTTGAGGAAGCCCTAGTGCAACAAAGGAATGATATGATGGATAATTTTGCCCAAATCCTTATACGATTGGCAATAGCAACGAAGGCACCTTCGACCAACAATCACTTCAGAGGTGAAACAAAATTCAAGGTACAAGTTAACTTTGATATTCATTTATTTTAAGGCCATATAGACATCAATGCTTTGGAAAAATGGTTAAGTGTGCTAGAGGGTTATTTCTCTGTCCAAATTTTTTCCAATAGTGAAAAAATCACCTTCATGCTCCTTAAAGCCCTTCCCCGTATCAAAGATTGGTGGGAAATTTACTATGAGCAGCATGTCAGAGATGAGTCTACAATTTTTGGGCCTGAACCCACTTGGGAAACTTTTGTCAATGCCCTCAAGGAGAAATACTACCATATTGGAAACTATGATGACTAGTACACGAGATGGACAACTCTACATCAGAAGATACATCAGACAGTGTCAGAGTACACCAACATCTTTCATACCCTGTGCACAAAGCTGGGTATTAAATACTTTGAGCGACACCTGGTTGTGAAGTACCATAGTGGCCTACATAGGTACATCCAAACATATATGGAGTTCTTGGACATCTTCTCACTAGGAGCCATCTACCAATATGTTTTCAGGATCGAGCAAAAGTTCAAACAAAAGAATAAGTGGGGTTCCATTTCTACAAACCCATCCTAGTAAAAGCACGGTAAAGGTGGCCCTAACTCCTAAAAAAAACAACAGAGCAAGGATGGCCAACTCCATGACAACCAGTCCGAGCCATAAACAAATAATGGTAATAGGAATTCTAAGAAGGACACTAGAAAGTGGTGCGAGTTCCACAAGAGCCCTTGGCACAACACTGATGAATGTCACTCCAAATAGTCATTGGTGGCTGAGATGAAATCCCTAGAGTTGGATTCCATCTCATACTCTTATTCAAAACCAGATAAGGGAAAATGGATCATTGATGTGAATGCTAGTGTCACCATCACTACCACAAAGGTCCATCAAGAGGAACCAAATGAGCCTGGAAAAGGGGAGCACCTCTTCCACTCACAAATGTGGTTGAAGGGGACCCCACTCCATTTCATTATTGACAGTGGTAGCCATAAGAACCTAATGTCAGTAGAGGTCTTCAATAATCTAAACATAACAACGATGTCACACCCTCAGCCATACACCATCGGTTGGCTCAACTAGGGATGAGACATACACATCAACCAACAATGTGACATGCACTACGACATCAAGCCCTTCAAAGATGAGGTATTGTGAGATGTTTCCCCACTTGAAGTTTGTGATGTTCTTTTAGGAAAACCATATATGTGGAAGCATCATGCTATTTATGAATCTAGGCCACATAGTATTATTATTACTTTGGCAGGTCAACTCTACAGGGTACTAGAGGCAGTCCCAAATACTATGGTCTCTTCGCTATTCATGAATTAGTGTATAAAGGTGATATCTCAAACCAATATATTTGTCCTCTTTATGGTCCGATCAGAATGTGAATGGAATATCACTACAACCACCAAAACCTTTGCATCAGGTCTCTCTACAAAGCAGAAGAAGGTGGAAAATATCGTAGAAGAACATAAAAACATCTTTGCCTCACCTATGAGGGTGCCTTTGCACTGCCAGGTAAAGCAATCAATTGATTTGACACCTCATGCTCCTCTGCTTAGTGACCCTGTATATAGGCACTCTATTCCAGAGAATGAAGAAATCAAATGCCAGATCCAAGAATTAATTCTAAAGGGCCACATTAGATCAAGCTCCTCACCTTGTGGGAGGCCAATTGTTCTAGAATAGAAAAAGGATGGGACACTGTGACTTTGTATTGATTACAGAGCCTTCAACAAGATCACAGTCAAGAATCGATACCCAACCCCCTTGATTGATGATCTTCTAAATCACCTCACAGGCGCCAAATTTTTCAGTAAGATTGATCTAAAGTTAGGCTGTCACCATGTGTCGATTGAGCAAACTAATGTATGGAAGACAACCTTCAAGTATAAAGAAGGTCTCTCCGAGTGGCTGGTCATGTCGTTCATCTTGATTAATGCCTCGACCACATTCATGTAGATGATGGATGATATATTATGACCATTCGCAAATTCCTTTTTGGTCTTATATCTGGATGAAATCCTCATCTTTAGCAAATACTGGGAGGAACATTCGAAGTACATTCAATAGGTCTTGGGCACCCCGTGACAACACAAGTTATATTCCAATTTGGAGAAATGTTCCTTTGGTACGCAAAGAGTTCAATATTTGGGATACATCGTGGATGAGTAGGGTTTGCATGTGGATCCAACCAAGATCTAAGGCATTTGTGATTAGACGACCCTGAAGACATTAACCGAGCTTTGTAGCTTCTTGGGCCTCGCCAACTTCTAGCTGCAGGTTTGTGTTAAGGTTATCTCATATCGCTTGGGCCTTAAGCCATGTGACCAAGGGTGGAGCCAAGTCCAAGTTTTTATGGGCTGTATCACAACAAAAAACATTCGAGGATTTGAAATGTCACCTTTTCTCAACACTAGCCCTTATTTTTCCAGACTTGCAACAACTATTTGAGATTGAGACACATGCTTTAGATTATGCTATCGGTATAGTCCTCACTCAACATCCAGTGGAATATCATAGTGAAACACCGTCTCATGCTATTCCTAGATACCCCACCTACGACAAAGAGATGTAATCCATTGTGCAAGCATGTCTACAGTGGAAGCATTACATTATGGGAAAGGAAACAATCATCCACACTAATCATAGACCTTTGCAATTCATGTAGAGACAAGGAAAGATACATAATGACCACCATCGTAAGTGGTGCACATACCTACAGAAATTCGATTTAAACATCAAGTACAAGAAGGGAAGCACCAACCATGTTGTATACTGCCCCAGTCGACCACCGATTGTGGTGCTAACCACAGTTCTTAACTCTCGTGGGCATGAGACCTCTAGGTGGCCAAAATTATACAACAATGACTCTGACTATTTGTTACCAATATCATAAGCCTATTTGTTACCACTCTAAAACTATTAACCAAGTTGTTGTTAACTATCCCACATATGATAAAGAGTTGTATGCATTAGTTCAAAGTGTGAAGAAATGGAAGCATTACTTGTTAGATAAGAAAACAATCATACATATAGATCCCTAGCCTTTACATTATCTCCAAGCACAAACCAAGCTGCAACAATCTCAACATTACAGGTGGATGGGTTTTCTTCAACAATTCCAGTTGGTAATCAAGTATAAATAGGGTAAAAGTAACAAAGTAGCTGATATGCTTTCTAGACCTCCTATTGTTGCTTCTATTGTTTTGAAGAATGATTCTTTATCTCATGATAGCTATGTTGAACAATATGTCGTTGATGAAGATTTTAAGGGTGTATTTGAGAAGCTAACAAATGGTGCATAGGTGGAGAACTATTGTTTTTAGGAGAACTTACTCTACCATCTTGGAAAGCTATGTATTCCTAAAAATGAACGAGTCCATGTAATACGAGAAGCTCACACTTCTATTGTGTCTAGGCATTTTGTGTAGGAAAAACATTGGATCATCTGCAAAGGTTTTGTTACTGGCCTCAGCTGAAAGAAATTGTGACCAAGTATGTAAAGGGGTGTCTGATGTGTTCTACTTGTAAGCCCACTAATAGAAAATTGGGGCTGTACTCACCACTTCTTGTTCCGTCTCATCCATGGGAAAGTATTTCCATGGACTTTGTAGGGGGTTTACCAATGTCGAAACGGGGTCATAACTACTTGTATGCAATAGTGGATAGGTTTAGCAAGAAGTGTATCTTGATGCCATGTAAAAAGTAGGTCACTATTGAGAAGATTGCTAATATCTTCTTTCAGTATGTTTGGATACACTTTGGGTTGGCCATGTCCATTATCTCGGATCAAGATACTCCATTCCTTGGAGAGTTTTGTACAAGTTTGTGGAGAATGATGGACACGAAGTTGAATAGGAGTATGGATTTCCATCCACAGACCGACGATCAGACAGAGGTTGTTAACTGAATAGTGGTACATTTGCTTCGAGGCTACTGTAGTAAACATCCCAAGTTGTGGGATGAATAGATACCCTATATTCAACATGCTCACAATCGAGCCTTCCATTCCTCCACTCAGTGTTCACCATTTGAGACATGTTTTGGATACTTGCCTAAGGTCCCTTTGGAATTGATGTATAGGAGAGATGTCGATTCAAATGAAGAAATAAATGAAGACAGGGCCCGCAAGTTCTTTCAATGGATTCAACAAGTGCACCAAGAAGTCAGGAAACAATTGGGGAAAAGTCAAGCACAATACAAGGTTCGACAGGACAAACAAAGAGTTGATCATTGGTTTTAGGTTGGAGACCAAATATGTCTTCACATCAACAAGGAGTGGTTAAAGGGTGAAGGTAAGAAACTCAAGCCTATCATATATGGACCCTTCACTATTTTGGAGAAAAGCGACACCAATGCTTTTCCTCTAGATCTTCCACCTTATATGCAGATTTACTCAGTTGTAAATGTGGAAAACTTGAAACTTTTTGAGCCTCCCATGATCATGGAATAAGGTGAGGAAGTTTCACTGCCCTCGGTTGATAAGTTTGCTCCTGAGTACTTGGACGAGTTAAAGGAAGATATCATCCTAGACATAAAGACGAGGAATTCACGCAGAGGTGATATCGATTATCTTCGAGTGGGCTTAAAGGGCACACATCCAAGCAAGGCAAAGTGGATGGAGAAAGATAAAGTGAGGGAACTCTTCCCTCACTTACCTATTGATCAATAAAGGATTTTGGTGGTATAATAGCTCTCAGTGGGAAGGCATGATCTGAAAGGATCCAGAGAGGCCTAAGGATAACTCAAAATTCTCATAAGTTCATCATAAAGCTCAAAATGGCCTCAACAGGTGAAGAAAAGGAAAAAAATTCAAAGTCCTCAAAACTCAACAAAATAGGCGTCATCGCGAAGAGCATGTCAAAAGATTTCCTACGGTGTAAACAGTTCGTCAAATGGAGTTACGGATCGAAAGATATTCACGTTCAAATTTTTGGTCAACCTAGCCCAGTCAACAGAGATGACTCATTGTCCGTACTGCTGATGTTAGCATCAATACAGATGAAGTCAACATTCGTACAAGGTATGTGTCACAATCGAAGATCGACATGTGTCATGATGATGTGGCAACACCAGAGGTTACCACATGTCACCCATTTTTGGCATTTTTGGGTCCGTATGTGAACCGATGGAAAAGTCCCACGTGGCAGTTCGTACAACCACCTGGAAAGCTGACTAGGTAGGAGGTGACGTGGCAAGCTGACCATGTAGGAGGTGATGTGGCAGTCACTATGTAAGCAGATGATGTGGGCCAATGAATGGCTGCCACGTGGCAGCGAGCAAATGCCTAATGGGGGGCCATAACCAAAATTGCAAATTTAAAAGGGTCGACCGACCAAATATGTCGGAGGTTCGACCAAATCTGGTGGTCGACCTCCATTGTAACTAGCTTCGACAAATATCTGGTGGATCTCCAAACTTGGCGGTGGTTACACCATGATATATATATATATATATATATATATATATATATATATATATATATATATATATATATATATCTATATATATATATATATATATATATATATATATATATATATATATATATATA
>JZKD02S1676293.1:567331-595394 GCA_000966675.3 Picea glauca | reverse complement strand
TATATATATATATATTGTTGTAACTATAAGCCAAAAGGGGGAGGCTCGCGGGTTCGATCCCAGGACCTCCCCAACCAACACCTTAACATAGCCTCCGCTCATCGTTGGGCTAAACGACCCTGTTGAATATTCCACCCACTTTTAAATTTAAAAACCTAGTTTTCCAATGGACGGGGGGAGGGCACTCGACGGTACAATCAAGCACATTTTACGAGGTAGATTCCAAAGAATTAATTGCAGGTTGCAGGCATAGAAACTGAGACAAGATTTCTCATGGGCATGGGAGTGCGATAGTCATATTGAGGCGTGGAGACAATTATTTTTGGGTAATTTGATGCCATGAAGTCAATGGTGTTGTCTATTTTCCGATATGAGCAAAAATTCTGCAGCTTAATTCCAGAATGAAGTATACTTATGTATTTTGCCAAATTCTTTTGTCGAGTTAATTAAAGGCCTACCCATTTGAGAGTAGGACCCGAAGACGAAGTCCATCAGGGACAAACTCCGTTATCAATTTTTGTGTTTAGATTTGATGCTTATGCCTCTTTATTATTGAGCTTTTTCCTTCTTTATGGTTCACTTTAATTTATGCTCATTTAATACAATTCTTTAATAAGTCACATCGATGAAAAGATCCTGGATCATGTTGGTATCATAGCAGTCATCTTTGACTTGAATTGTTGAGTGTGAATGCTTACTAGGGCTAAGCATAAATAGGGTAAAGGAACACTTAAGACTTTCAACCTAGATATTGGTCATGCATCCTGAAGGAAGAAAATGGATGAAGAGGACAAGCGTGATGAATAGGAGAAAAACTTCCATATGGTTTTCTATCGCATGTCGGAAATGGTCGAGCGAATGTATGGAGACTACGAGACGAGGATGAAGAAGAAAGGGAATAAAAAGGAAGCACAAGCAAACAAAAATTCTTCAGTGAACCAAGAGGCTGGAGGAGACCCCCCTGAGCTTCCATCTTCACCATCGAGTTCTATCTCTTCTTCCTCTCATCATTCCAATGCTAGTCTTAAAGCTTCTTTTAAGAGACCATTATTAAAGCTTGATGTAAAGTTTTCTTTACCTATGTTTGATGGAGATACTAATCGTGAAAAGCTAGATAATTGGATCCGATAGGTAGAAGTATATTTCTGTGTACAACAGATTGATGAAGAGGAAGTGAAAGTGCAATTGGCCTCTCTTCAGTTGGAAGGCAATGCTCTCGTATGGTGGGAGAGAAAGCTTCAGGAAAGAAGTAAGTGTGGTAATATTCTTTTCTCATGGTCGGAATTTAAATCAGCAATAAGGAAGCAATTTTATCCATTGGGTTATTTACATAAAGCAATGATGGAATGACAAACTTTAAGACAAAGTAAAGGTCAAATGGTACAAAATTTCACAGTAGAATTTAGGAAGAAAGCACTTGCACTAAAAATTCCTTTAGATTCTTATGAAACTTTAATGAAGTATATTGGTGCACTTCACAATTATATTCGTCATACTTTACTGTTGTTTAACCCCACCAGTCTTGACGAAGTTTGTGTGCAAGCCACTCACCTTGAAAACAGAGGAAAGAATGTTCAAGATGATCCCACAAACAATGCCTCTAAGTTCCCACATAATCAATTTAAAGGAAAGTTTAAAAAGATGGACAAAAAGACTGCCACTACAAAGAAGGGAGAAGGAAAGCCATCTTGCACTCATTGCAAGAAAGATGGAAACAATGATGAGCACTGTTGGAAACTACATCCGGACAAGAAACCAAAACAGTTCGGTGGAAAGGGGAAGACAAAGATTGTTGCTACAGTGCAACAAGATCTTGCTTCCGATTCAGGAGATGAGGAAAAGATCACAACGGTTGGAGTACAAGGTAAATATTCCCTTCATGCTAGTTCAAGTTCCACTAATGAATCTCATGATGATGAAAGAAAAAGGAATGAATTGATACTAAGATTGATACTTTGTTTGATCCGGGTTCCGAAGTTAACTTAATATCTAAGACACTTGTCAAAAAAATGGGTATTGAAACAAAACCACATCCAAAGCCTTATCCTCTTGGTTGGGTATGCGACAAAGCAAAATTAATGTCACCAAGGAGTGTAGGGTTAGATTTTCTATTGCTTCAAAATTGGTTGATGAAGTTGATTTGGATGTTGTTTCACTTGATATATGTGGCATAGTGTTGGGAAGTCCATATATTTATGATAGAAAAGCAGTCTTTGTTCATCATGAGAACAAATATCAACTTACTAAAGGAGGAGTGAAATATATTGTTAGAGCCCACAACATGAAGGTTAATACAACACTTGTTAGTGCAAGATGAATGAAAATACTCATAAACACTAATAAGAGATATGTACTCATGGTTGTAAGAGAAAAGGATGTTGGAATATCCGATGCCTTCCAAGGATGTGATCCTTCCCATAAGAAAGAATTAATTGATATTGTTTCTAATTATGATGAGGTCTTTCAGGAACCAGATGGATTACCTCCCAAGAGGGAAATCCAACATGAAATACATCTTCAACAAGATTCTCCCCTTCCTAATGTGGGCATGTACAAAATGTCGATTGTAGAGATGACATAAATCAAGAAACATGTACAAGACTTGTTGGACCGAAGGGTCATCAGACCTAGTTCATCTCCTTGCGGTTCTCCGATTGTGATGGTGCCAAATAAGGATGACACATGGTGAATGTGCATCGATTATCGAGCCTTAAACAAAATCATGATTAAAAATCGATACCCTCTTCCTCATATAGATGATTTACTTGATCAATTAAAGAATGTTGTTTATTTCACTAAGTTGGATTTGCGCAGTGGTTACCATCAGATCAAGGTTGCAGAACATGATGCATGGAGAACCGCCTTTAAAAATAAACATGGTCTATTTGAGGGGTTAGTTATGCCATTTCGGCTTTGTAATGCCCCAACAACCTTCATGTGTGTAATGAAGGATGTATTCAGGCCATTCTTAGATGACTTTGTAATTGTGTATTTAGATGACATTCTTATATTTAGTGGGCTTGGGATGAACATGTATGACATGTAAAGCAAGTATTGGATACTTTGCGAAGGGAAAAGTTGTATGTAAAATTGTCCAAATGTGAGTTTTGCAAGACTGCACTACTGTACTTAGGTCATATTGTAGGAGGAGGACAATTGAAAATTGTTCCTTCCAAAATCGTTGTAATTGTAAATTTCCACGAGCCCAAAAATGTAACCGAAGTACAAAGCTTCTTGGGTGCAGTTCAGTACCGGTGGAGATTCATAAAAAACTTCTCATTTATTGCAGCTCCTTTGCATGCCTTGACTAATGTGAAGAACACTTTTCAGTGTGGAGGAAAGCAACACAAGGCCTTCGACACTTTGAAGCAAAAGATCAATACAACACCAATATTAGCATTGCCGAATCTTTAGCAACCATTTGAGATCGAGACATATGCCAACAGTTACACCATGGGTGGAGTATTGATGTAGTAACGTAAGCCTATCTGTTACCACTCTGAAACTTTTAACCAAGTTGTTGTTAACTATCCTACATATGATAAAGAGTTGTATGCATTAGTTCAAAGTGTGAAGAAATGGAAGCATTACTTGTTAGGGAAGGAAACAATCATACATACAAATCACTAGCCCTTACAGTATCTCCAAGCACAAACCAAGCTGCAACAATCTCGACATTACAGGTGGATGGGTTTTCTTCAACATTTCCATTTGGTAATCAAGTATAAAAGGGGTACAAGTAACAAAGTAGTTGATATGCTTTCTAGACCTCCTATTGCTGCTTCTATTGTTTTGAAGAATGCTTCTTTATCTCATGATAGCTATGTTGAAGAATATGTTGTTGATGAAGATTTTAAGGATGTATTTGAGAAGCTAACCCATGGTTCATGTGAAGCTATGTATTCCTAAAAATGAATGAGTCCATGTAATACGAGAAGCTCACACTTCTCTTGTGTCTGGGAATTTTGGGGTAGGAAAAACGATGGCTCATCTGCAAAGGTTTTGTTACTGGCCTCAGATGAAAGCAATTGTAACCAAGTATGTAAAGGGGTGTGTGACGTGTTCTACTTGTAAGCCCACTAATAGAAAATTGGGGCTGTACTCACCACTTCCTGTTCCGTCTCAACCATGGGAAAGTATTTCCATGGACTTTGTAGGGGGTTTACCAATGTCAAAAATGGGTCATGACTACTTGTATGTAGTAGTGGATAGGTTTAACAAGATGTGTATCTTGATGCCATGTAAAAAGTAGGTCACTGCTGAGAAGATTGCTAATATCTTCTTTCAGTATGTTTGGGTTCACTTTGGGTTGCCCATGTCCATTATCTCAGATCGAGATACTCGATTCCTTGAAGAGTTTTGGACAAGTTTGTGGAGAATGATGGACACCAAGTTGAAGAGGAGTACGACTTTCCATCCACAGATCGATGGTCAGACAAAAGTTATTAACCAAACAGTGGTACATTTTCTTCGAGTCTACTGCAATAAACATCCCAAGTTATGGGATGACTAGATACCCTATATTCAACATGCTTACAATCGAGCCTTACATTTCTTTACTCAGTGTTCTCCATTTGAGACATGTTTTGGATACTTTCCTAAGGTCCCTTTGGACTTGATGTATGGGAAAGATGTCGATTCAAATGAATAAAGAAATGAAGATAGGTCTCGCAAGTTCATTCAACAGATCCATAAAGTGCACCAAGCAATCAATGAACAATTGGAGAAAATTCAAGCACAATATAAGGCTCGACATGAAAAGCATAGAGTTGATCATCAGTTTCAGGTTGGATACCAAGTATGGCTTCACATCAACAAGGAGCGGTTGAAGAGTGAAGGTAAGAAACTCAAGCCTATCCGATATGGACCCTTCACTATTTTGGAGAAAAGTGACACCGATGATTTTTGTCTAGATCTTCCACCTTATATGCAGATCTACTCAGTTGTAAACGTGGAAAACTTGAAACTTTTTGAGCCTCCCATGATCATGGATCAAGGTGAGAAAGTTTCATTGCCCTCGGTTGATGAGTTTTCTCTTGACTACTTGGATGAGTTAAAGGAAGATATCATCCTGGACAGAAGGATGAGGACTTCACAAAAAGGTGATGTCGATTATCTTTGAGTGCGCTTAAATGGCACACATCCAAGCAAGGTAAAGTGGATGGAGAAAGACAAAGTGAGGGAACTCTTCCCTCACTTACCTGTTGATTGATAAAGGATTTTGGTGGTCCAAAAGCTCTCAGTGGGAAGGCGTGATCCGAAAGGATCCAAAGAGGCCTAAGGATAACTCATAATTCTCAGAAGTTCATCAAAAAGCTTAGAATGGCCTCAACATGTGGAGAAAAGGGAAAAAATCAAATTCCTCAAAACTAAGCAAATTGGCATCATCGCGAAGAGAACGTCACAAGATTTCCAACGATATAAACAGTTCATCAAACAGAGTTACGGATCAAAATATATTTGTGGTCAAATTTTTGTTCAACCTAGCCCAGTCAGCAGGGATGGGTTAGCATCCGTACTGCTGACATCATCACCAGTACATATGACATCAGAGTCTGTACAAGACACATGGCACAATCAGAGATCGACATGTGTCATGATGACGTCAACATGATGATGTGGTAGCATCAGGGGTCGCCACATGTCACCCATTTTTGGCATTTTCCGGTCGATATGTGGACTAATGGAAAAGTGCCACATGGTAGTTCGTATAGCCAAATGGCAGGCCATACACGACGTGGAAGATATGTGGCATCCGTACAGCCACTTGGCAGGTGATGTGGCAAGCTAACCAGGTAGGAGGTGACGTGGCAATGACTGTGTAAGAAAATGATGTGGGCCAATGAATGGGGGCCACATGGCCTAGTCATGGGCTACCACGTTGCAGTGGGAAAACTCCCAATGAGGGCCCATAATCGAAATTTCAAATTTAAAATGATCGACCCACTACATCTAGCGCAGGTTCCACCAAATCTGGTGGTCGACCTCCATTGTAACCAACTCTGACAAATCTCTGGCGGATCTCCAAACTTGGTGGTGGTTACAACACCATATATATATCGTTGTAACTATAAGCCAAAAGGGGGAGGCTTGCGTGTTTGACCCCGATACCTCCCCAACCAATGCCTTGACATAGCCTCCGCCCACAGTAGGGCCAAATGACCCCGTTGAATATTCCACCCGCTTTTAAATTTAAAAACCCAGTTTGCCAATGGATAGGGGGAGGACACTCGTGTTGGAGAAATTTCTATTTTCGGCACACTAGTTCAATGGGAGTTAACTGACTAGTTCTATTTTAGACTTTCTAATCTTAGACCATCACTATTATGCATGCATTCCTAATTATAAGATGTCATTGCCCATATGAGTGAATATCACTCACTCATTGATTAGATCATAATATGCATTGATTCTCATTTTTCATTATGTATCTCTCTTCCTTTTCTTGATAAACTTTGTTTGTGTATGGTTAAGCTAGATCTCTTGTGCAGGTTTCCATGAAACACTGACATGGTATCAGAGTCGAGCTGCCTAGAGAAACCTAGACAAGCTTGAGAAGAGCGAAAGAGTCCTTGATTAAAACTAGTTTCCGCAATCATCGCGACCTATCCCTATAGAAAGGTGCGACGATTGGAATCGTTGCGGCCTATTCCTGTCGAAGGGTGCGACGGTCACACTCAAACTTAAGAAAATTGTTTTTTCCAGGCATCGTTGCGGCCTATACACAGCCATGGTGCGACGTCGTCGCACTGTGATATTCATTTAGAGTGCAATGATTCAATTTTTGAGAAACGTCGCACTGTGTCATTCACTAGGGTGCGACGATTTAGCATCGTTGCACTTTACCCTTCTCTAGGGTGCGACGATTCAACAACCCTCCAAATTTTGGTTTTCTGCAGTAAAATTGTGATATCTCGAAATCCGTGATATGGGTTGGGCTGAAATTTTTATCAAAGACATATGACGTAGGGATTCTCATGCTCACCAAAAATCTCCAAAACCCACATCATATTTTAGGAGATATAACTGTTTTATCACATCTATAGCTGTCATAGCACCATCAGTCATATCTCAGAATCCATGATCTGGGTTTTCAGGATCTTTTCATAATCAATAATAGGATGGAGGTGATGCTACTTCTTCAGTCAAGTCTAGTGATAATACTCACACCGTACAACTATTTTTAATGGATGTCGAAGGCCGCATTCCAACTCAAAAGAAAAGGACTGTATAATTTGACGATGGAAACATAAATATAACCTACATCAGCACTTGAGAAGACCAAATGGGTGAACCGTAAGGATGATTCCACATGACTACTTCTTGAGTTAATCTCCACTGATCTTTGGTTTCATGTTGTTGCATGCAAGACTCCAAACGAGATTTGGACCACCTTGGAATGACTCTTTGGAAAGAAGGATGAGATGCGAGGTCATATGGTTGAGGTAGAGTTGAATACCTTAGACCCTAAAAGTTTTGATAATATACAAGATTTCTTTACTAAATTTAAATCTTTGCTATTGAGTTTGGGTGAATGTGGTATTGAAAAGTCTACACAAGAGAAACAACTTATTCTAACAATCTTGGCCAAGCTAGGACCAAAATATGTTGTATATGTCTCCAATTTCCATTCTGGCAAATGTCTTTTTGGAGCAAATCGAAAAATGCCTACGATGGATCAGTTCATTGAGTCTCTCACACAAGAGAAGACAAAACGCATACATATGGGCCTCATCAAAGATCCAAAAGCACATGCACTCACCATGCATGATGGAAAAGGATCATCCTGTTAGCGTCGGAAGTCACCCCCGGATTGCAACAGGAGCAGAGCCCGACGCCCATCAGTTTATGTCACGATTTGTTTAATGGGGTGATCAGATGGAGGTTAACTCAAACGATGTGGTCTTAACTCCGAAACTAGGCCAGGCATGCATGGGCAAGTGAGGTCTTAGGTAACTTCAGACAGTGAGTTGTAGTAAGGGTGAATAGGGGGAAGACTTGTATCAGAGAGATGCAAGGGACTGTCATAAACATCTGGTTCCTAACAGACTATAGGGGAAAACATCTAAATGCAAGATCTTCTTACATTCAAATGCAGAAAACTGGAGAATACAACAATGCAACAATAAATCCTTTACCATAACATAATTGCAATCATTCACACGAATCAGTCGATCACGAACTCTCTTAGTATGAGATGAAAACCAGACAAAGTGAGAAGACTGTTTGTCATTAAACAAGAAATCTTACATACCAATCCATAACCAGAGAACTAGAGTCTGTGCTAAAAATTTACAATCGAGAGCTTAGCTCTACCATCGATAGATTACAAAATACAAAGACTCAGTTTATATACTCAGAGAAAACCGCCTAACATCAGCGTGCTCAGTTATCCAGGCTTGGTGTCCCTTTAGCGAAATTCGGATGGGTATTCTTTGTCAGACGCCACCTTAACTGCGCATGGCTCCTGCAAGGGGAGTAGCTGAGCCATTAAGTGCTGAGCTAGCGTGTGCAGACCTCCTCCGTCTAGTCAAGGACTCAGCATGACTTCTTTAGAAAAATGGGTACACAAGACCCTATCGAGCAGACTGCTTGCCGAATTATCCATACTTTACACTTAATGCCCGAGGAGAGGTTTCAACCACCCCTTCTCATCTTCATTTAGGCCAGGTGAAAACCAGGATCGAGGTCGGATCGGATGGCGCACGGAGATCACGATGATCCTTTCGATGACTAGACTCGACACCTTTGGCCCCTTTTTTCATAGCTCCTTTCTAATTTCTTGAGTGACCACGGGCTGTGACCCTACGCCTACCTTCAAAGGTGCTTTCGACGTTTCAGGGTTCGTGGATAGGAAGGAGCATGTCTTCTCTCTTCAGAATCGCTATGGGCGAAATGCTGGGAAACCCTAGCGGTCACAACGCATCCCCCCGCTGATCTGATGGTTCTGAATTGATTCGACAATACTGTGGGCCCAATTCTGGGCGCTTTCGTCACATCGAGATTCGAGGTTTCGAGAGATGAAATGACGAGGAGCGCTTATTCCTCGAATTCCCAAATGCTGACATGGCACGGATGTGTGCCGCGTATCCTTAAGATAAATGGCTGAGATAACATCCGCTATTTAAAAGGGGCCCCACCTCATCCACAAGATCGCTTGCCGTGACCTAGTGCTAGGAACGTGGGATCGGCTCCAGAGGTACTTTCGGCATTTCGCTGATCGACGATTTCAACTGTAATAAGTGGGAGGCTCCTTGTCTCCCGAAACACCGATCCCCGATACATCGACTGGCTGCCACTTGTCCCAACTGGATCAGATGACCCAGAATTGTCTTGAAATATGGGAGCTATATCATGCGCTAAATCTCGGACAACTTGACAGCCCCGAAAAACCGATGACCGTCGATCTACTTTTTAGGTGGATCTTGGCTGTTGTCAACAAAACTTTGTTTGCTCGCTTGACTCGTAACTTGGAAAAGGGGTTCTCCCGTGCCGCGCTCAGGCGCTTCTCGTGCAACTTGCAGACCCGAATAATCTTGTGCCTAGGACAAGAAATGTCGCTAACATTAGGCTCCATGGGGGATAGAGTCGTCCCTATGATGCTTTAAGAACTCATTCCGCAGCTTCAGTGCCTTGCTGTTGGGCTATGGAGTCAGGCTCAAAACATCCCGCTGCTGAAAATACAAGCCGAAAAACAAAATAAAAATACATGCTCAAAGGAGATTATTTATATACAATCCTAAACTAATAAAACACTTGACATGGGGCTAGGTGAAAGTAGACTTCCACCATAGCCAATCAAGTAACTTCTTGAAGGGAAGCTCTTTCCTTCTGTCAGTTATCACAAACAGTTGATGTAACCGTGACAGTAGAACGGTTACACTCTTCAACTTCCCATTACATGCTGAAGTTGAGATGGGATATGGCGGCTCCAAAGCATAAGGGAAATTCCACTCCATGTATTCGCTGACAGGGTCATCGAATGAGTGGCCAATTCCAGGAAATTGGTGACATACAACCTCTTCTGCTACACAGTTGTTCACATGCGGCCGAACATCTCTGATAAGCACATGAGGGTGAATAACTGAAGTGGGCTCGCTGATCTCAGGTGGTGGCTGCTCACTGACTGGTTCTGAACAAAGGGCAGACTGCTCCTCTGGTTCTTTTTCCTCTTCTTGGCTCTCCCTCGGGTCAGATTCGTATTCATCATAAACAGGGCCCCCGGGTAAATTCTGCTCTTCCTCGTACTGCTCAGCGTCTCCTGAAAGACTGAGATGACTGATTTCCTCGTGATAATTTTCCTTAGTGAGCAAAGGACAAGGTTCTGCGACCTGCTCTTGGAAATCCAACATATCGAGCTCAGACTCTGATTCATAACTGTCATAAGTGGTCTGGCTGCTTTGATAAGCAAAAGGTGATGTGGGGTTCTGCTGCTCCTCTTCCAGATAATCATCAAAGTCAGGGGGGAACAAAGCTTCTCCAACTTGAAGAAATGGAACTATACCCTGCTCCTCCGTTTCGACCCCGAATGTAAACACATCATGGGAAATATCGTGAAGGAAAAGAGAACAATCCTCTTCCACAACTACCTCTTCATTGTTTTGATATGAGACAGCAAGCTCATCGGGGGCAGATGCTAATGCGTTTACAAAATCTTCAATAATCTCCTCGAAAGAGCCATCTAGAACATCTGCCTTGGAAACTGGAAAATCCTCCCCATTGTCCTCAGATTCCAACTTTGCATGTTGGGCAATGGGAGGTATCGCCTGCTCCATTAGTTCACTCAGAGCATCTTCTTCCAATGCTGGACAATCCTCCGCACAGTCTTCATACTTCAACTTTTCTAATTGAGCAGAGAGATACTTCACCTGCTCCATCAACTCACTCAGGGTGTCTTCTTCCTTCCTGGGATCTTCATCAGCTTCATGACCCTCTTCTGAAACAGACGAATGTGGAGGAGAAAGGAATGATTTCTGATCCAGGTCATCAGAATCATCCTCATAGCCTACATAAGAGACAACTCTATCTTGTATACATTTGTTGTAGTATCCCTCACAACAACTATGAAAAATCAACTCAGAGGGATAAAGCTCCTGACAATAGGCAGTGAAGGCTGCATGGAATTCACTGAGTGAAGAAATGCTAGCAGGGGGTAAAGAATGATACCATTTAGGAGCATCCCCCGCTAACGAGAACATGAACATTTTCAGTAATACATCCTCATGATGTATCTCCCATTGATGCATGAGTTCATGAAACTCACTAATGTGCTGAGCAGGGTTGTCCTCTTCACGTTTTCCAAATATGGGCAAATAATCGCCCCATTCATTCGGAGAGGGGACAACATTAGGAAAACCGGGAATAGCAGAAAAATTAAAAGGAGCAAACCTGCGAGCAAGGATTTTCTCCATATCGAACCAGTGGAGTCGCCAATTGATCTTTGAATCATGGAGTCGCCAGGTGAAAGATTTACAACTTTGAATGTGTCTGGTCCTTGTTCACCATCAAAGACCAGATCTTAACGTTGTTGTTACCCCAGGAAGCTTCTCAGGCTGAGAAAGTAGCTGCTGAAACCTTCTCGAGAAAGCTCGTTAGGGTCAGCTTTTAGGTGTGCTAACAATAGCTACAACTGAAACAGTGAAGTGGAAATAATGGAGTTGCCACAGTGGAGTTGCCAGGTGCACAGTAGCAATCTTGACGGGCTCTGATGTCTGATGCACCTTCAGAATCAGAGGCTCAATGTCGTTCTGACCAGGGAAAATCTTCAACTTCGTCCCCAGCAACGATGCCAAAAATGTTAGTGTCGGAAGTCACCCCCGGATTGCAGCAGGAGCAGAGCCCGACGCCCATCAGTTTATGTCACGATTTTTTTAATGGGGTGATAAGATGGAGGTTAACTCAAACGATGTGGTCTTAACTCCGAAACTAGGCCAGACATGCATGGGCAAGTGAGGTCTTAGGTAACTTCAGACAGTGAGTTGTAGTAAGGGTGAGTAGGGGGAAGACTTGTATCAGAGAGATGCAAGGGTCTATCATAAACATCTGGTTCCTAACAGACTGTAGGGGAAAACATCTAAACGCAAGATCTTCTTACATTCAAATGCAGAAAATTGGAGAATACAACAATGCAACGATAAATTCTTTACCATAACATAATTTCAATCATTCGCACGAATTAGTCGATCACGAACTCTCTCAATATGAGATGAAAACCAGACGGAGTGAGAAGACTGTCTGTCATTAAACAAGAAATCTTACATACCAATCCATAACCAGAGAACTAGAGTCTATGCTAAAACTCTACAATCGGGAGAATAACTCTACCATCGATAGATTACAAAATACAAAGACTCAGCTTATATACTCAAAGAAAACCGCCTAACATCGGCGCGCTCAGTTATCCAGGCTTGGTGTCCCTTCAGCCAAATTCAGACGGGTATTCTTTGTCAAACGCCACCTTAACTGCGCATGGCTCCTGCAAGGGGAGTAGTTGAGCCATTAAGTGCTGAGCTAGCGTGTGCAGACCTCCTCTGGCTGGTCGAGGACTTGGCATGGCTTCTTTAGAAAAATGGGTACACAAGACCCTCTCGAGCAGACCGCTTGCCAGATTATCCATACTTTACACTTAATACCTGAGGAGAGGTTTCAATCACCCCTTCTCATCTTCATTTACTCCAGGTGAAAACTGGGATTGAGGTCAGATCAGATGGCGCACAGAGATCACGATGATCCTTTTGGCGACTAGACTTGACGCCTTTGGCCCCTTTTTGCATAGCTCCTTTCTACTTTCTCGAGTGACCACGGGCCGTGATCCTACGCCTACCTTGAAAAATGTGCCTTCGACATTTCGGGGTTCGTGGATAGGAAGGAGCAGGTGTTCTCTCTTCAGAATCACGATGGGCGAAATGCCGGGAAAGCCTAGCGGTCACCACGCGTCCCCCCGCTGATCTGATGGTTCTGAATTGATTCGACAATACCGTGGGCCCGATTCTGGGTGCTTTCGGCACTTCGGGATTCAAGGTTTCGAGAGGTGAAATGACGAGGAGCGCTTATTCCTCGAATTCCCGAATGCCAACATGGCACGGATGTGTGCCGYGTATCCTTAATATAAATGGTTGAGATAACATCCTCTATTTAAAAGGGGCCCCAACT
Organism: Picea glauca; assembly: GCA_000966675.3. Lineage (NCBI taxonomy): Eukaryota > Viridiplantae > Streptophyta > Pinopsida > Pinales > Pinaceae > Picea > Picea glauca. Next base: position 582,242 of record JZKD02S1676293.1, on the reverse strand, counting down.
CATCCACAGGCTCGCTTGCCGTGACCTGGYGCTAKGACCGTGGGCTCGGCTCCAGAGGTGCTTTCGGCATTTCGCCAATCGAYGATTTCAACTGCAATAAGTGGGAGGCTCCTTGTCTCCCGAAACACCGATCCCCGATACGCCGACTGGCTGCCACCTGTCCCAACTAGATCAGACAACCCAGACTTGTCTTGAAATATGGGAGCTATATCATGCGCTAAATCTCAGACAACTTGACAACCCCGAAAACCTGATGACCGTCGATCTACTTTGTAGGTGGATCTTGGCTTGTGTCAACAAAACTTCGTTCGCTTGCTTGACTCGTAACTTGGAAAAGGGGTTCTCCCGTGCCACACTCGGGCGCTTCTTGTGCAACTTGGAGACCCAAATACTCTTGTGCCCAGGACAAGAAATGTCGCTAACACATCCAAACAAAATGGAAAGGAAAAACATAACGAGAAGGAGGAATATTCCAAACCCTTTAACGATTCTTCAGGTACCAAAGACTCTTCAGATTGGAAGAAGAAGAAGGGAAATTCATGCACTTACTGCAATAAAATAAATCATGAAGAATCCACATGCATGAAGAAACAAATTGATCTTATGGCACAGACACTTCAACATAACAAGCTTGGAAACTTCATTCCAGAGGGAGTCAAGAAGCAGAAGGAAGAAGATCATGCTCCTACGAAAGGTAATCATCATGCTTTGGTTGCAATTAATTCCTCATTTGATTCATGGATTATAGATTTTGGTGCATCCCATCATATGTCAACGAAAGAGGAAGTTTTCTCTTCTTTGAGTCCATGCTCAAGACCCCCTATTCTCATGGGGGATGATACTCTAGTAGCAGTAGCAAGAGAAGGGAGAGTGGAAATCCATAATGGTAGTTTTGAGAATGTTTTACATGTTCCAAATCTTTATGTGAATCTTCTCTCAGTTTATCAGATCACTCAGGAAGGTAAAAAGGTTGAATTTACATCAGATTCAGTTTCAGTAATTGACATGCATGAAAATTCCATCATTGCAATTGGTGAGGTGGATCACAAGTCAAGGTTGTATAAATTCAATAATATTTCTAACGATGACTCCTCTATTCTACTTACACATAAGGATAGTACTTTGCATGCACCTCCAGTGCAACATGCATATACTCTTGTGCTTCTATCAGTTTCAGACATCAGAGATGATTCCATACACTCAGATTCTATACATGGAAATAAGCAGGCAGTACAACCAGATAAGAATCCAACATTGAATCTTCAACAGATTCTCAAGAAGGCAGAGTTCACACTTCATGCAATATGTATCCTTGTAGGGAATCCATTGGATTTGAGGAGGACTTGATCTCGGCATGAGGAGCCTTCTCATGTACTTTCAACTTCAGAACCTGTGATGCCCATGCATTGCTATATGGTTCAATCTACTGATCCACAAACCTACAATAAGGTTGTGGGAAATCCATTATGACATGAAGCCATGTAGGATGAACATGACTCTCTCCTAGAGAATCAAATCTGGCATATGGTTCCACTTCCACTATAAAGGAATATTTTCAGGTGCAGATGGGTCCACAAGATCAAGAGGTACACGGCCCGACAATTTGCTAAAGGACTTCATCAGATACATAAATATTTCTACATCTTCACGAAAACTTTCAGTGAGCAGAAGTTTCAAACTTTGTGGGATCGTATTACAGTGAAGAATACAGTTACCTAGCAGCTTCCATTTTCTTCTTTTGATACATTATCTTTTGATGGGGGGTTTTGTTCCCACATGGTTTTCCCTCTTTTCTCGTTTTTATTCATTATTCATTAGTTTCATTGTACATGAGTACCTAAAATGGCCTAGTAGTCGGGACTCATTTTTTACTCCATAGTGATGTTCAGGGAGGGTGTTGGAGAAATTTCTATTTTCGACACACTAGTTCAGTGGGAGTAACACTAGTTCAATGGGAGTTAACTGACTAGTTCTATTTTAGACTTTATAATATTAGACCATCACTATTATGCATGCATTCCTAATTATAGGATGTCATTGTTTATATGAGTGAAGATCACTCACTCATTGATTAGATCATATTATCCATTGATTCTCATTCTTCATTGTGTATCTCTCTTCCTTTTCTTGATAAGATTTGTTTGTGTATGCTTTAGGTAGATCTCTTGTGCAGGTTTCCATGAAACACCGACAGCTCGATGGTGCCATCGAGCACATTTTACGAGGCAAATCCGAAAGAATTAATTGGAGGTTGCAGGCACATAACCCGAGACGAGATTTCTTATTGGCCTGGGAGTGCTAGAGTCAGATTGAGGCATGGAGACAATCATTTTGAGGTAATTCGACGCTAAGAATTCAATTGTGCTGTCTGTTTTCTTATCTGAGAAAAACTTATGAAGCTTAATTCTAGAACGAGGTATACTTATGTATTTTGCCAAATTCTTTTGTTGAGTTACTAAAAAGGCCTACCCATTTGAGAGAAGGACCCAGAGACATAGTCCATTAGGGACAAATTCCGTTATCAAGTTTTGTGTTCAGATTTGATGCTTATGTCTCTTTATTATTTAGAGTTTTCCTTCTTTATGGTGCACTTGAATTTATGCTCATTTAATACAATTATTTAGTAAGTCACATTGATGAAAATATCCCTTATCACTAGCCCTAGGAAAACCATTCCAAGCCACTAGCAAAGAAGGGTAACATGAAGTCGAAGAAGGACACTAGAAAGTGGTGTGAGTTCCACAAGATCCCTTGTCACAACACTGATGAATGTTGCTCCAAACAATCATCGGTGGTTGAGATGAAAGATCTAAAATTGGATGTCGACTCAGATTCTGATTCAGAACTGGTTAAAGGAAAATGGATCAAAGACGCAGAACCTAGTGTCACCATCGCTTCCACAAAAGTCCAGCCAGAGGATCATGAAGAAGGGGAGCGTCTCTTCCACTCACAGATATGGGTGAAGGGGACCCCATTCTATTTCATTGTTGATAGCAGTAGCCAGAAGAACCTAATATCAACAAAGGTTTTCAAGAGGATGAACCTAACAATGATGCCGCACCCTTATCCATACACCATTGGTTGGGTCAGCCAGGGATGAGGCATCCACATCAACCCCTTCAAAGATGAGGTATTGTGTGATGTTTCCCCACTTGAATTTTTTGATGTTGTTTAAGGAGAACCATATATGTGGAAGCATCATGTTGTTTACGAATCTAGGTCCCGTAGTGTGATTATTACTTTGGCAGGGTAACTCTACAGGGTACAAGAGGCAGTCCCAACTACTGCAGTCTCCTTTCTCTCCACAAAGTAGTGCAGAAAGGTGATCTCTCATACCGAGATATTTTTCCTCTTTATGGTCTGGTTGAAAGGTGAACTGAAGATCACTACATTCACCAAAACCTCTGCACAAAGTCTCTCTGCACAACAGAAGTAGGTGGAAAAGATAGTATAAGAACAAAAATACCTATTTACCTCAAATACATGGGTGCCTTTACACTGTCAGGTAAAGCACTCATTTGATTTGACATCCAATGATCCTCTTCCTAAGGACCCTATATATAGGCACTCTATTATGGGGAATGAAGAAATTAAACACTGGATCTAAGAGTTAATTCTGAAGGGCCACATTAGACCAAGCTCCTCACTTTGCAGGAGACCGATTGTTCTGGTACAGAAGAAGGACAAGACATGGTGACTTTGTATTGATTAAAGATCCTTCAAAAAGATCATAGTCAAGAACAAGTACCAAATCCCTTGGATTGATGATCTTCTAGATCACCTCAAGGGTGCCAAATTTTTAGTAAGATTGATCTAAAGTCAGGCTACCACTAGGTGCAGATTGAGCAAACTGATGTATGGAAGATAGCCTTGAAGTCTAAAGAAGGTCTCTTCGAGTGGTTGGTCATGCCTTTCGACTTGACTAATGTTCTGACCATATTAATGTGGATGATGGATGATATATTGTGGCCATTCACAAAATCCTTTGTGATTGTATATTTGGATAACATCCTCATCTTTAGGAAAACCTAGGAGGAACATTTGAAGCACATCTAGCAGGTCTTTGGCACCTTGCGAAAACACAAGTTATGTGCCAATTTGGAGAAGTGTTCCTTCAACATGCAAAGAATTCAATATTTAGGATACATCATGGATAAGCGGGGTGTGCATGTGGATCTAGATAAGATCTAAGTCATTTGTGATTGGTCGACCCCAAATACATTGACTGAGTTTCACAACTTCTTGGGCCTTACCAACTTCTACCACAGGTTTGTGTTGGGGTTCTATAATATCACTTGGGACCTAAGCCAGGTGACCAAGGATGGATCCAAGGCCAAGTTTGTTTGGGCTACATCACAAGAGAAAGCATTCGAGGATTTGAGCCAAAATTGCCAAAAAAAACTGAAAATAGTAAATTACCAAAATTGTCAGAAAACTGTTTTGAGCCAGTTGGAAAAGGTGGGTGGTCACTAATATCCACCTAGATCAGGGCATGAGAACTACGAGTGGTGACAATTATACAACAATGACTTTGAATTTGTTGCTACCTATCAAACATTGAGCGTAGGAAAACCGGTTCCAGAATTTCATCTCTAGGATGGACTATTATGCCATTTGAGCCATCTCTGTGTTCCTTCAAGGAAGCATGCAAAACTGATTTGGAAAGTTCATTTCAATTGGATGGCATGAAGCTTTAGCATGGAAAAAACAATGGCAATATTGAAAAATCATTTTTGTTGGCCGAAGCTTCGACAATATGTTAGCAAGTGTATTAGATCTTGCACTGCTTGTCCCAATGCAAAAATTACCATTAAGAAATAGGGGATATACACTCCTCTTCCTAATATTTATAGGCCTTGGGAGTCCATTTGCATGGATTACATTTCTGATCTACCTTCAACCAAGCATGGTAATGACTATGTCTTCGTGGTCATTGATTGATTCTCTAGGATGACAGTTTTGACACCCTGCAAGAAGAGTATCATAGCCGAGGCCATTTCTCAGCTCTTCTTTGAGCGTTCTTGGGTTCATTTTGAGATCCCATGGACCATAGTTTAAGATTGAGATAGTAGGTTCCTAAGTACTTTCTGGTCTTGTTATCGGACAATTTTTACTCTCCCAAAGTCCAAGGCAAGTGAAACAGGATTGGCGTAACAAGGGGATGACCTATCATTATCACCTTAATAGGAAACCCCTTTCTGTTTAGGAGTATGTTAATATCACCCCAAGGGAGACATCCCTAGTGACCTAATGGGATGATGAAGCTAAATAAAGGATGCAATGATACCCCCCTCCCACTGGTCACTCAAGTCAAAAGGTCTTTATGTCTCAAGAGATGAAGCAAATGTAATAGATGAAGTGTACCTGCCCAGGACAAGACAACAAGCAAACATATGGAAGTTTTAAGTACAAAACGACATTAGTGCTTGAATTAGACAATAAACCTTTGAAATGTATGCTATCTGATATAAAATTGCAACAAAATGAAAGTTTACAACTTAAGAAGTATTTTATAAGAACTGCAAGAAATATGCCTCAAAATTGCTTGAAGAGACAATGAAAACATGACATTTTCTACGTAGAATGATAATCACATGTCACAAGCAAATTTAGAGGTGTTTAGCTAGCATTAAATGTAAATTATGCAGAAAATTTACTGCATTAAGATGGAAGTAGCATTGTTTTATAAAAACAACAACTAAATTAATTATCTAGGCTAGGTTAGTGTTAGTTTTAGTTAGTGAAAGATAGAAAGGTTAAGGTTTGAGTGTTGGTTTGATCTCTCAACAAAATAAGTGTAAGGACTAGTGCCTTTGAGGGGTTATGTAGTCAAAAGTTCAATGACATTCATTTGGAGTAAGCAACAAAATGATTATGTTTATCCAAGTAAAGGATGAGTCTTAGAAGAGTAGTACCTTAAGTCTTCTAGGATTCAATCTTTGGGGAGGTGAGCTATTAGAGAGTAGGCACTTCTAGGCCCTAGCGGTTTCCTCCCTAGATAATTGAAAGAGATATTTAGATGAAAAAATAATTGATCAAGTCTTCTAAAGTGCTAGCACTTAGGGATTTAGAAGCTTGTCAAAGTTAACCGGCTTAGCAAAGTCTACGAAATGTAGAGCAAAGAAGTAGCATCTTAAGTTCTTTACTCCTAGGGTTTGTCAAACAAGCAATTTCATAATCTTCAAAATGAATAAGAAAATATACCATAACCATTAAAATGAAATGACAATTGTAGATTTACTTACTTCACCAAGAATAATCAAGCCATGAAACCCTAGATTGCCAAATAACTTTACCAAAAATGATCCAAGTTGCAAGTAGAAGACTCCAAGAGAGGTGCACATCACAATTTCAGCCAACAACCCCGAAGTAGGGCACAAATTTCAGTCCACTTCTCTCCATGTGAGACTTGTTATGTTAAAATGAATGCACTTTATCCTTATTTATACAAAACTTTGACCCTTAATTAATTTTAGGTCAAAATTTAGGCTGACCTCGCCAGTTTAGAATAAAATCTAATTTTGACATAATAAAAATTAATTAGCACCTAAAAACATCTCCAAGGGTGACATCATGTCCTTCTAGGGTGACATTGAGGCCCTAAGGTGGAACATTGGGTCGAGAATGTAGAGTGCTTGACCTCTAGAGGCCTTAGATGATGCCCACACATGCCACCAAGATCATAACTGCCTCCAAAATGAAAAACCTAGCTCTAGATGGCGTCCAGGGTCATGATGGTGATGTCTAGGGCCTTCAAGGGCCAACGTCCATATAGAAGAGCAAGATTCCCCTGGGTTTAGGTCTGCCAGGGTACCTCCAAAGGCAATGTATTTCTTTTTCCCGATGCAAATCTTCAGTTTCTTCTTACCCCTAGCTGGGGTTGCAACATCCATCTGTTGGCTTTTAATCCCTCATGAAGGTCCAAGCTAATCATTCCCTCACGTACACCTGTCCACCAGGAAAGGTCTTGCAACAACAACAAGTACGTCCTCTAGGGGTTCATAAGTCACATGGATCATAACATGCAAATCACATCTAATAATTAAATTACCCAAACATGTGCATCTAACCCCCCTTAACCGAGACAAATGCTCAAAGATGTTATGGAATTTTTCAAGTTAGGTTTGGAAAAGGTCTTAAAGTATCCTATTGAGCTAACCTCCCTTAAGTTTGGGGTGTTTCCTAGGTGGGATCCAATCCAAGTCATGTAAGTGTATGAGGTGGCATGGGGTGAAATAATAACATGGAAATGTAAGCATTACCTGTGGGGGCCTTTGTAGAGGGTGAGCTGCACCTTGTCATAAATGCAATTGTTTCCTAGCCCATTCATTTCCTTTTATTCTTAGCTTTAGTTCTTTTGATCTTTTTCTTTTGTTCTTCAAGGGAAAAGTTGAGGGCGATTGTCCTGGCTTGATGACTAGAGGTGAGAGTGTTATCCACAAACATTTCACGGAAATGAGAAGGCTGGCTCATGATGAGACCCCCTTTCTCTTGGTTATGCCACCAAGAGCCACTACCTTGGTTTGTTGAACAAGGAGGTGGTAGTGTCATACTGCTACATGCCCGTGGTCATAATAGGTCAACACGTGATGAGACCTCCTACCCATCAACTAGTACCTTGAGTGTTTATGTATCTTATGGGTTCCCTTTTCTTACTGAGAAGCTTTTCATTTCTTTCTCGAGAATCCCCAAGCAAATCATCTCAAAGGTTTCAAAATTTTCTTTTAACTCTTACCAACTACTTTTATCCTCTGGGTCTTTAGCCCCTTCTTCCCACAAGGCAAGGTACAACCCTTTCTAGCGTGGCCAATCCCAATGCTCAAACAAAGATAGGGGAGATGGAAGGAATAAATATGGAAAGTGGTAAGTATGAAGGGAATGAACGATGAATTTTCATAGACTCACCCAATGGAAACCCATCCTAAAGGGAAACCAACTTACTTGTGCACTGTGTTGCCCTTCCAAGTATAAATGAGACAAAGAGCATAATTTCCAAGCAAAAATCATGAAACAAAGAAGGATTTGAGACAAAATATTCAAGTGCTTCCAAAATCAGAGTGATACATACCATGATACTTGGACTCATTACCTCATGGATCAAGACTCACCGCTACTTCAAGACCATGTTGGTGGGGATGGATACTGTTGATGATGATGAATAGACTACACTAAAGAAAAGAGGGGCCATGGTCAAGTCGTCTGCCTCTCAGTACTCCATGTCTGGGACCTGTGGGCCTCGTGATATGATCTCCTTAGTTATCCCTAGGGTAGGGGATAATAGGTCCATCCTATCATCAATGATGGACACCGAGCTGACCAAATCATTTGTCTTCCACCCACAGACTAATGGACAAATATAGGTAGTCAACATGATGATTGTTCATATCTCGAGGATGTACAATTCCATACAGATCCACACACATGGTATGAGATCTGTCCTTATGTTCAATATAGATACAATAGATCCCTCCATAGATCTATTGGTCACAACCCCTTTCACGTGTGCTTGGGGTTCCATCCATTGGCCCCCATTGACGTAGCTCTACTTTGCAACATCTGCACAGGAGGAGTCCTCCCATGTTCACACCGAGGTTGATTGATCAGCCAAATTTGTTGAAGTAATCCAACACATCCAATAACAAGTTCATGATATTTTCCAGAAAGCCATCTCTAAGTATAAGCAGTGCCAAGATCAACATTAGGTACCTCACAATTTTCACATGGGAGATAAGGTATGGTTGCATTTGTAGAAGGAGCACCTCACAAGATCCCCATTGGAATCTCCGCCCACTCTGATACGGGCCTTACACCATCACCATGGCCGTGTGTGAGAATGATTTTTAATTAAGTATTCCCCTTTACTTGTCTTGAACCTCGTATTTAATGTGGAACTGCTTCAACCATATTTTCCACCTCTCCTGGACACTTTGGACGTGGTTGAGCACTTGGTTGCTACATAACTCAATCCTAACTACATTGAATACACAATAATTGATTGAATCATGGAAACCAAGATGAAGGGCACCCACTAGCAGAACATCCAACTCTATTGGGTCGTCAAAGCATGGAAGTTTCTTCACCAAGAGTCAGATTCAACAAAAGTTTCCCCATATGATGGAGGAATTTGATGCAATGGGGACCATTTCTTCTTAAGGGGGGAGGATTGATCTAGGTGGATACGGGTATGCACCCACATGTTCCACTGATTTAGAATGGTTCCACATCTTGGTATTTTTTCTAGAGTTTTTTCGGGTCTCAAACTTTCAGGGCCATTTTGAGGCCCTAAATGACATTTTTTTGGTGGAACAACACCTAGTATGTAGCCAAAGGCAGATATTGGGCCATTCTAAAGGTGTACTTATGGGCTAGACCTTTCCGACATGCTATCGAGCGCCCCAAACAAAGATTGTATGCAAAAGTTACACACCTGGGAAGTTGACGTATCAATTAACCACATTGGGGCCCAAAAACCTTTTGACATTTCATCTTCTGTGGTTAGGGTTTTCTCATTGACACTTTATGTTAAAAGGTATTTTCAACCTCTTTGTGTTCAACTTCTTGTGTATGAGCATAGTCGACACATCTCTTTCTTCAGGGACAAGCTACCACCATTCTAGTTAGTGTTGGCACTTTGCATTTTACAGTCTTTTGTATTCCATTCATTAATAGAATCTAAGTTCAACTATATTACAATATTTCTTGCAATATCTCTGTGTGTTTCTTTGTTACATCTCTACCTTCATTTTGTTCTCAACATAATTTGGATCAATTCTTTGCTTCCATATAGTACAAGTGGACCATCAATCTAAAATGGTCTTTCTTCATAAGTTCTATCATGTAACATTGTTACATAATAGATAAGAAATCACAAATTCTTGTTTTAGATTCCCTAAAGATTCCTCTTGAAAATCAACTATTTTTCTAAATACAAATTTTATATGTAACATTGTAGTGAAGATAATTTAAAATAATCATATTACAAAAAAATAATATCTTAAACAAATAAATAAATTATAAACTTCATAAAACACTCCATATATAGTTTTTTAGTTAAAAAATTCACAAATTTAAAAATTAAAATAATAATACTAATAATAAATTTTATACATAATTTTTTAGTTAAAAAATTTACAAATTTAATAATAATAAACTTTATTTTATTAGTTTGTCATTATTATATTTAGCAATAGATATAAAAAGTTAGAAGGAAATTATACATTCATGATTTATATCAAGAAAAAAAAAGTAAAAAAAAAATGTTAAATCGTGGTAAATAAACAAGGTTGCGTGGCATCGCAGACCCTGCCAACGAGGTTAGAAAGCAAATTGTGGAAAATGGGGTCGAATTGTAAATGAAACAAAGTGTTCGGTGCAAAATGTATATCACGAAAATGTTGTGTGCAACATGTATATCACGGAAGATGGGGCAAAAGTAAATGAGGTTTGGCAGGCAGAGCACCATCTATTTTTTGAAAGTATATAGCAAACCTATTTTTTTTGAAAGTGTATAACAAAGTAAAAAATTTGTTTACAGTGCAGGAATAAATTTGGAAATTTAAATGCATTTTCCATATGGACTGGTGAAAGATAAAATTATATGATGACATAAAATTAATAGGAGATAAGAAATATAAAAAATTAAAATGCATTTGTGAACATGGGGTATAAGTAAATGACGGTTGCATTGTTGAGCACCATTTATTTTGAAATATATAAAAAAATAAAAGTCTATAACATATAAAAGAGTAAATGCATTTTCCATACAGACTGGTGAAGGATAAGAATAAAAGTCTGTAACATATTAAAAATTAGATGCATTTGTCATACAGAGTGGTGAAAGATAAGAATATAGTCTGTAACATATAAAAAATTAAATGCATTTTTATTTGAAATCTGTCAAAAAATAAAAGTTTGTTACATACTACTGGAAATTTTGAAATATACAAAAAAATTAAAGTCTGTTACAGATAAAACGAAATTTCAATGCGCTTGTCATGTAGATTGGTATTGGGGCTCCCGCAGACCATTAGAGAAATATGTACAAGAAATATGACTGCGGAAAGAAGACAGAGTGCAATAGCCGCAATGAAAATAAACGTAAAGGTATACGTGTTTGCCTATACATTTGTATTTAAGAAACTTAAATAACTGGGTTGATAAACAAAGAAGGATGCGATGAGTAAACTTATAGTGAGGGTACATATGAGCCCTTTGGCTATTTGCTTGCGGCTGCCGTTTCATTGATGTCACCGATGACTGCGATTTTAAGGATGTCCTCCATGACTGCTGGAATGATGGCAACTGTCTGTTGCCTTTGTCGACGACCTGTTTCAATTGCCTTTTGAGCCATTCTTCATTGTAGCTTCTCATTGGGGCGACGTTGATCTCATTCCATATTTTTATGTTGAAAAGATCATTTTCTAATTCCCGGAAGTCGATAGAAAGATTAGAGAGAGCCTGATGAATTTCCTCATTCTGTATTGCATATTTGACTAGCCAGTCGTGGACGTGAGCTTGATCAAATTGAAGGATGTTGTAAAAATTTTGCAGGGACAAGGTCTTAAACATAACAACTTGTTTATCTAACTCTTGCTTGGTTAAGGGCAAGGAGTTTGCGATTAAGTGGGGGTCTTGGAAGTCGTAGGTTTTTCCGACTAAGTCTATATTTGACAGCTTTGTGAATAATATATCTTTCTTCGATATGGCTTGTTCATATGACTGAACAATGAAATGCAGGTTCTTCACTTTTTCTTTCCAACATGCATTCAATTGGCCGATGTGGTTTTTGGATGGAAGATCTTCTTCTCTTCTTTTTGTTTCTGTCATATTGTTGCCAGTCTTGCCAAAAGGGATGACCGTTTTTAAAAAGAAAATTTCTTCATCTTTTAATTCGGCCTGCAAAGGCTCAAGCAAGCTACGTGCCCTGGTTCCAAGGGAAGTGATGGTTTGTGATATTTTCCATGCCTTGGTAACCAGTTCCATTCTTTTTTTTGATATTGTTCTCCACATATCCTTTACAGGATGCGAGCAGGGTGGAGGATGATTTTACATTGGGTGCAGGGGTGCCAGGCATGGCTATTTCCAAAGGATCTACAAGCAATGGCATAAGAATGAAAGCATCTTCCAATTCCTTGATTCGGTCCTTCAGTCTGGCATTCTCGTTCTCGATGCCTCCAATGGAATCATGAATTGCTTCTCCAGTCACAGTGTGAAGTTGACATATTTGGGATGACCGCATGTTGGCAATGTCAACCTCTGAACGAGATTTGCCTTTCTTATTTTTAACATTTTTTTTCTTCTGAATTATCAATTTTTTGTCTCGGCTATAAAAAACAGTGCTCTGGAACACGAAGGATTCATCTTCGTTAAAATTTTCGGTAATGGATATGTCCATTGGATGGATATGGTGGATAAAGTCTCCAGGATGATCAAGGAAGAGGATCATGGTATCTAGATTAGTGTCAAGTTCCATGTTCTCACTCTGAATTCCTAGCTCTTCCGCCCACCCCACATTTTTTTTTTCTCTTCTTCTCTACTGGAAGCTTGTGAGAACTATCAATTTTAGAGTGAGGAGGGTCATTATCTCCTCCTCCGTTTGAATAAATCTGGGTTTCTTTGTTGCTATGATGGGTCGTTGGAGCGATGCTTTGAGAAGTCGTACTTTTTGGAGTGGTATTTGCAAATTGAACACTCTTGTCATTGGGGCCTTTCCCCTGTTGCATGTACAATTTAGTGCAGCTTTGCATTGTCTCTACCTCATTGGCATCAGAGGCAGGATCGTTGTCGCCACTGTCTCTATTTTTGGGCAGGTGTTTATTTACAAAACAATCGCTGAGGCCAAGTGTTTGTAAATGTTGTTTAAAAATATCATAGGGGATGAATCCTCTTATGTCTTCAACATATCTCAGGTTGGAGATGCTAGAATGTGCTGCGAAATCGTTAATTTTGTTGACGTTTTTCAACACGAACTCCCTTGTTTTCCAAGGCAGAGGAATGAACTATTTTTTTTTCTTCCTTTGGAACAGATGGAACCAATAGTTGTATTGACGTGCTACTTCTGCAACAAACATTCTGTCCATAATGTGACATGGAAGGAGAGCAGACTGTTCCGTGGAGCCAAAAATTCTTATGACAATGTAATTATGCAAATGTTCGAGTGTCCCCTTCTTGTCCAAAAAACTAGTTGCCTGTTCAGATATGTGTGGAACATCTTATCCTAACAACAAAAATTTGAAAACAGACAGGAAGCCATTAAAAACCTCATAAAAATAGTGGGAATCCTTGTGCTTCCACAAGGCCTGGTACTAGAATGTTACTGGGTGGAATTCACAGTTGACATTCTTGGATAGAGACAGTTGCGGAAACCGACAGGAATGTGCTATTGCAAAAATAAAATAGGATGACATATAAAATTTCTTTTCCCTTTTGTAGCTTGACAATTGGGAAGAGATTTCATGGGAAATTAACCTGCCCCAATAAAAAATGGCTTGTTCATTGACTGTTAAATACAAAATATAAAGAGCCATGCAACAAACAGTAGCTGTGGACTCCTGTCCCGTTATTCTTGTAAACAACTAGGCAATTTCGGGAAATGGATTTCTAAATGAACTAACTTGCATGCTTATAATATCTTTAGGAACTAGATTCGGGTTTTCCATAAAAAGGGTCAAGAGGTCCAATCCTTTATTATGCTTTGATAGGAACTGTTTGCAATCCTCTCCTCTGAACGTCAATGTTGGCTCCAACAATTTCAACATCTGGTGGAAGACCTGAGGTGACAAAGTAAGATTAGAGCGGTCCTGCAGTGGAATAATTCTTTTCTCTGCAATAAATTTATCGGCGCACCAAGAGACCAAGTCCTTACAGTAAAAAACCTTAGGGACACAACCTGCATGAGCAATCCTAGAGGTCCAGATTACTTGGTTATCTGTGACAGAGTTTGAGTAATAAGAAAATGACTTGGACTAGTGGAAGTTTTGGTCCTCACGCCCGAAGATGTTCACTGTATCTCCACAGAACTGTTGTCGAGTTCATACCATAGGTTTATGAGAAGGTTTCTTTGTTGTAGATGATGGTTTAAATGAACAAGTAGAGCCGATAATGTAACTTTTCGGTAAATCTTGGTTAAATTCTTATGAATGGGAAAGCTCCTCGAGCCTTTCGCTGATTAATGACAATATGTTTTGGTGGTGCATGATGAACTGTTAGTAGTAAAGTTTATTTATTGCATATTTAGAAATGCGAAGGTGGCGGGTACAACGAAGAGCAATTAAGGAATGTAGGTTTCGTGAATGTGCGAAGGCCACGCCGTGTGAACGAGATTTCATTATTTTGAAATGAACACTCGAAAGGGATAATATACCCCCCCTGCAAATTTTGGTTTAATGCACATCAATATGAGATTTCCTTGAGCCTTTCGCCTATCAATTACAATCTATACGGTTTCTGCATGATGACATGTTAGAATTAAATGCCAGTAATTCCATATTTAGAAACAAGATATGTATATATATATATATATATATATATATATAACTTTTTATTTTCTTTTATTATAGACAAGTGCGAAGGTGACAGAGAGGGCGGAGAGCAAGGCAAGCTCTGAAAATAGGTCGGATGGGATTGAAAAAAGGGTTACGGGGATAGTCAGGATAGCCTAGTGTTGCACGATGAAATTTCATGTTTCAGAATTATTGAGTAAAAAATGTGTAAAACGGAAGAGATCATAATGGGGCAGTTGAGTGACAGGTTTGTATATTTACGGAATTCCGCCAAAGTGGTTAAATATGGAACAGGGAAATTGTTAAGGTCCTAACTCGCACATAGGTAGATCAATGTATTCGGATGTAATAAAGGTCAATATTAATAAGACCTTTCAATAAAATAGAATAAGGCGGATGTAAGAAGACCT
>JZKD02S1676293.1:540473-567281 GCA_000966675.3 Picea glauca | reverse complement strand
TTTTATTATAGACAAGTGCGAAGGTGACGGAGATGGCAGAGAGCAAGGAAATAATGGCAAGCTCTGAAAAGTGGTCGGACGAGATTCAAAAAAGGGTTACAGGGATAGTCAGGACAGGTGAGTGTTGCACGGTCAAATTTCATGTTTCAGAATTTTTGAGCGCAAAATGTGTAAAATGGAAGAGATGACGATGGGGCAGTTCAATGGTCGGTTTGTATATTTGCGGAATTTCGGCAAAGTGGATAAGTATGGAATATGAAAATTGCTAATTGCATGCGTAGTAATAATATATTATATATAATTTCCAACTGCTAATTGCAAAGGGGCACGAGCACAGGAAACAATGACCATGAACTGAATATTTCTTCAACCCGCCAAACCGACGATCCGCCAAAGAAATTTGAACAAATGGCGAAGTATGGAAAGCAAACAGATAGGCTTCAAAATGGGGTGACAATAGTTCCACTAAATATGCGAGGACTCGACGATTAAATTGTATTTCTCGGAAGTTTTCAGTGAAACAATGTGCACCACAGAAGAGGGCATGATAATGATTGCAAATTTGTATATCACACAAGTGGCGGTACTATTCGCAGGCCATGGAATAACATAAGTCCAATGTAGAGACTGCCTAGCGGGAATTTGCGGTTGGAGAAGTTTCTGGGTATGGAATGAGGAAGTGTTCGATCGGTGTTGCGATAAAAGAGCACAAGTGCAGCTGTGAACCCACAAGACCGCCCACGCACTGAGCAATGTTGACTTGACCATCCCACAAGTCCATTTGTCAATTTGTATATCGCGGAACTCTGGGTTCCAGTTGTGGGACAGGGAACAATAGAGGGTCAATTTAAAGAAAGGGGAAGCGGTCATTGGAAACGCGTGAATCCGCGAAGCAAGGCATTTTCGGGAGAAAAACAATTAAGTAACCAGGAAGAGAAACTAGAGGGAATAAAAGAGTGGGAAAATAGAAAGATAGAAGGCAATTTTTGTAAGCGCGAATTGGTTTCAAAGAAGCCCCATTGTTGCAAAACCATGATGTTCTACTAATTGTCACCAAATGCATTGTTGAAGATTAGATTTTATTGCAACGTGTGCGTGTAACTATGTTCTTGATACATTCTTCCATGAATATAACATATTAACTTAAATACTAAACTTCATTTTCTACTAATTGTCAGCAAATGCTTTGTTGAAGATTAGATTTTATTGGAACGTGTGCGTGTAACTACGTTCTTGATACACTCTTCCATGAGTGAAACATATTAACTCAAGTATTAAACTTCTTGCATTATGGGCTATTAGCATTAAAACTTAATAATTGCATGTCTAGAAACAAGAATAATGATTTTGTTTCAACATTATGTATTGGTATTGCTATGTTCTATCTACATTACGAATAAAATTGAATGTTGGTTTGAAACTATGTAATCCATTTTTTGTTTGCATAAAAAGCTGGTGGATTCACACAGTACATTGGCATATAATTGTTAGATGTTCCATCTTAGAAAAGATAAGCTAAGTAAACACAATATTGAAGAAGTACGAGAGCACCGAACCATGCCAATTAGAACATGTGTTAAACCCAAAAAAGAGGTAGCAACGAAGAGTCGAAGGAAAATATTTTTTAATAGCAAATGCATTTAAAAAAATAAGAAAAACACCGATTATTGTACATCTATCCTTAGAAATTGGACCCAATTCTTCTGGCCAAAACATTGAAGGTATCCACGACAAACACATGCATGAGATCCGCAGTATGCAAGATCTTTGCAGTTTTCTCCTCGATGAATCATCCTGTGCTAAAATTGATATTTTTCACAAGCTTCCTCCGAGGAAGAAGACACAAATGGTTGCAGGGCAAGTGGAATAGCCCTTAACTGAAACCACCTTTGCATAGTCCAAAAACATTCAGTAGCACAACTTGCACATGCAATTCCAGAGGACCAAATTAATCCATTCTGGGCAGAAGGAGATGACTAGTATGAAAATGCCTTGCAGCAGCGAGAGTTTTGGACCTGATTCCCGAAGATGTTAATCAATAATTTTTTGGCTTGAAATATATCTCTGGGATAATCAACATATCATTGCTTTACAATGAAACTCTTCCGCCCAGAATAGACTAATTTGGAACTCTGGAATTCCTAATTTCGCGCTGCAAAGTGGCTGTTGCGTTCACCGTCGGTTTCTTTTCTGAAACTCCTTTTGGTGTTGTCATCATCGCCATCACTGAGATGGGAAGTTCCGTTTGTTATGGTTGATTTCAATTTGGGCGTAGGAGTGGGAAGATCCTCTACAATGCCATCATCCATTGTCATATCATCATCCATCAAATCATCCTCTTCCAGTTAGAATTCATGGTATCAACTTCTGCGACAACCATGAAAGAAAGTGGGCAGGTTCTCTGAGCATCCAGGGTTGCCATCTAATTTTTTGGCTTGAAATATATCTCTCGGTGTACCAAGGGGCCATCTCCTTGTTTCCTCCTGGGCGTAGGGAGATGAATAGTAAGAATATGCCCTGGAATAGTGGAACCTATGGCCATTATGCCCCAATTTGTTTATTGTGTGTGGAGAGAACTACTGCCAGAAGTTATTAATAATTTTCATCTGCTCGAGACGATATTTGAAATGAAAATCGGGGAGGGATAATATAACCCTCCGCAAATTATGGTTTAATGTGTATCAATGGAATATCTCCTCGAGCCTTTCGCTGATCAATGACAGTTTCTAGGGTTTGTGTGGAATGAGCTGTCACCATCACAACTCACTAATTGCACAATTAGAAAAAAGTGTGAAGGTGACGGTGACGACGAAAAGAGATTAAGAATTGAAAATTTCTTAGAAGCACCAACTTGTCCGCACAAAAAAAGAAGAAGATTGCATCACCTTTCAAATGAATACTTGGAAAGGATAACATACTTGTGCACAAATCTTAGTTTAATTCATAGTAATGACAAATCTTCTCTGGATTTCTGGACATTAATGACAATCTTAACGGTTCTTGCAGGACTTCTACTAGCATTAAAGCTTAATTATTGCATATCTGAAAACAAGTACGAAGGCAACAGTGATGGCAAAACCGATTCCATGAAATACCAAAGTATGGAAAGCGGTCGGGCGGGTTACAAAAGAAAAACGACAGAAGATATACCCAAAAGTTGTGAAGGGCCGATGGTCATATTGCATCTCAGTGACAGATATCGGCCGTCAATTTGTATGTCATGGAATTTGTAAATTGATAAGCGGACCTGCGGGCTGGCTGGCTCAACATTGCACTTTCATTGTTCCGCGTCCTCCAAATAGCACTCAGAGTTCCGTGATATACAGATTGAATGATAGAATCGAGGGCCGACGGGTTGAAGATTTCCATTGTTTAGGGATGGAAATCACTATCAACTATCTAACATATCTAAAACCATTATTTTCAATACTAAATTATTAATATTACATATTGATCTTGCAGAATTTTATTAGACGATAAAGTTTGTACAATCTGGTCGGGCGAGTTATTTAAAAGTTTTGTGACAAACAAACAATACATAGTAGACATGTACTTTTATAAAATATGAACATGAGATTTTATAGAGCATATGCAGATCCCTCATTCCATACTTAGGCACTTTTTTGATTGCGGGTTCTCGGCCTGACGGGTTGAAAATTGAGCCTCTATTGCTCCGTGTCCTACAAATAACACCCACACTTCTGTGATATACAAATAGACAGGCGGACTTGCGGGTTGGTTGGTTGAACGTTGCACTTTTATTGTCCCGTAGCGATTCCGTATTAATTCCATATTTAGCCAGTTTTTTGGATCCGGGGCTCTCGGGCTGGAGGGAAAAAGATTGGGCCTCTATTGTTCCGCGCTCTACAAATAACACCCACAATTCCGCGATATACAAATTTAGAAGCGGACCTACGGTAAATTATTACTGTTAAATATTGATATTGCAGAATTTAATTAGACGAGAAAGTTTGTACAATTTGGTTGGCCGAGTGATGTAAAAGTATTCCGACAAACGAGCAATACATAGTAAACATGTACTTTTATAAAGTATAGAAATGAGATTTTATAGAACATATGCGAATCCCTCATTCCATATTTGGGCAGTTTTTGGATTGTGGCCCGACGAGTTGAAAATTGAGTATCTAATGTTCCGTGCCCTACAAATAGCACCTACACTTCCGCGATATACAAATTGACAGGTGGACTTGTGGAGATGACTCTCTATATAAAGTATGTACACGAGATTTTATAGAGCATATGCGGATCCCTCATTTCATACTTAGGCACTTTTTGGATCGCGGGTTCGCGGCCTGGTGGGCTGAAGAAAGAGTCTCTATTGTTCCATGTCCTACAAATAACACCCAGACTTCCTCGATATACAAATTGACAGGAGGACTTATGGGCTGCTTGGCTGAACATTGCATTTTTATTGTTCTAGAACATATGCAGATCCCTCATTCCATACTTGGGCACTTTTTGGATCGTGGTTTCATGGCCTGGCGGGCTGAAAATTGAGTATCTATTGTTCCGTGTCCTACAAATAGCACCTAGACTTCTGTGATATACAAATTGACATGCAGACTTGTGGACATGAGTCTCTATATAAAGTATGGACATGAGATTTTACAGAGCATATGCGGATCCCTCATTCCATACTTAGGCACTTTTTGAATCGCGGGTTCGTGGCCTGGCGGGCTGAAATAGAGTCTCTATTGTTCCGTGTCCTACAAATACCACCCAGACTTCTGCGATATACAAATTGACAAGAGGAATTGCGGGTTGCTTCGCTGAACATTGCATTTTTATTGTTCCATAACGATCTTGTATTAATTCCATATTTAGCCACTTTTTTTGATCGGGGGCTCTCGAGCTGGTTCGCTGAACATTGCACTTTCATTGTTCAGTGTCCTCCAAATAGCACTCGGACTTCCGCAATATGCACATTCACAGATGGACTCGAGGGCTGGCGGGTTCAAATTTTCCATTGTTTAGGGATGGAAATCCCTATCAACTATCCAACATAAATAAAAACATTATTTTCAATACTAAATTATTAATATTACATATTGATATTGCAGAATTTAAGCAGAGAACAAAGTTTGTTCATTTTGGTGGACCGACTGATATAACAATACATAGTAAACATGTACTTTTACAAAGTATGGACATGCGATTTGATAGAGCATATGCACATTCCTTATTCCATACTTAGGCACTTTTTGGATCGCAGGTTCGCAGCCTGGCGGGCTGAAAATTGAGGTTTTATTGTTCCATGCCCTACAAATAGCACACTGACTTCCGCGATATACAAATTGACAGGCAGACTTGGGCTGGTTGGCTAAACATTGCACTTTTATTGGGCTGGTTGGTAGCGATCTCGTATGAATTCCATATTTAGCCATTTTTTTTGATCGGGGGCTTTGGGGCTGACGAGTTGAAAATTGGGCCTCTATTGTTCTATGCTGTACAAGTACCACTCACAATTCCATGATATACAAATTGACAAGCGAACCTGCGAGCTGGCTGGCTCAACATTGCAGTTTCATTGTTCCGTGTCCTCCAAATAGCACTCAGAGTTCCGCGATATACAGATTGACAGATGGACTTGAGGGCTGATGGGTTCAAGTTTGCCATTCTTTACAGATGCTAATCCCTATCAACTATCTAACATATCTAACAACATTATTTTCAATACTAAATTATTAATATTAAATTTTGATATTGCAGAATTTAATTAGACGAGAAAGTTTGTACAATTTGGTTGGGCAACTGATATAAAAGTTTTCCGACAAACGACCAATACATAGTAAACATGTACTTTTAGAAAGTATGGACGAGATTTTATAGAGCATATGCGGATCCCTCGTTCCATACTTGGGCACTTTTTGGATCGCGGGTTCTCGGCCTGGCGGGCTGAAATTCGAGCCTCTTTTGTTCCGTGTTCTGCAAATATCACCAAGACTTTCGCGATATACAAATTGATAGGTGGACTTGTGGACTCCACGTCTGGCGGGTTCAAGATTGCAATTGTTTAGGGATGCTCATCCTATCTAACTTTGTCTAAAAACATTATTTTCAAATACAAAATTATTAATATTTACTATTGATATTGTACAAGTGAATTACATTAAATTATTAAAGGATGTTAAATCGCTTATTTTAAAAAAAATGAAGCAAACAAAAAAAAGTTTTTTTAAAATTCTATTACCGCAAGAATAACAAGGACCAATTTGAATTTTAAGGCCCTCCTATTCATATGATAGAACAATTGCACTCCGCATAGTATATATTCGTTGATTTCAAATTATTCCAGGATATTAATTTTGCCAAGTTCATCGAACAAGCAAAAATGCCAAAACAACGACCAATTTGAATTTTAAGAGCCTCTTGTTGCTATGATAGGACAGTTGCACTTCACACACTATATATTTGTTGATTTCAAATTATTTCAGAACAATAATTTGACCAAGTTCATCGATCAAGGAAATATGCTAAAGCAAACCAGATAGTACATTTGCGTCACAACGCCATAGAAACTATCAGGTAGATCTGTAGGCTAGCTGGCTAAAAAATTCAATTATATTGTTCCATGTCGTCCAAAGAAAAGTTGGAGTTCCATGGTATACAAATTGACAGACAAAGCAAATAACCAAGAACCAACCATACTTTAAACACGGCGTAAGCAAGTTCCCAGAAGGTTCCATAGAGCAGAACCCATCGACCTTTGCACCAAACAATTTGATATACAAATAAAAGACGTCGCTGCATCCATTTTCTCTTGCATCTCATATATGTTCCGATTAGAAAATAATTGGGAACATGCGATATATGGGGATTATAGAGATATGGGCCAAGTCCAACGAACATTCATATGGATGTTGAACAAATGTTACAGAGACACATGAGGTATTTTCGTTTCCTACCAAAGTTTGATATATATATATTTTCCCCCTTCTTCAACCGATATGCAAAATTGCATTGTCCTCATTCAAGGTGAATTTGCTGTGTATCCAAAGCTACCACAACATGTAGACACTTCTTTCCTTTTTCTGTAGATATGTTTCATACGACAACTCTGCCAACTCAGGAAGCACATTTTGTAATAGAGGCTGCCTAACCGTACAATGCACAGTTGTGTTTCCCACGGTTCTAATAACAAAATTCATGCAATTTCCATATATATATGGACATTTTTCACTGCATTGCAGACAATCAATCATATCATCACTTATCAAAGCGGAGGCAGAAGCAACAGAGTTTCATTTTGCACATACAGGCTCAAAGGGGGTCGAGTACACATTGGTTGCAACTAAAAGAACTTCAACCTGGGAACGCGAGCAAATGGATTAATACATTGAACAATATAATACACAACTGCACCCCCCCCTCCCCTTTAAAAAATAAAATAAAAATTAAGCAGGTGCAAAAATTTGTTGAAGGCTATTTCTATAAGCAAAGTGAGGACGATTTTATGGATGTATACGCACAATAGTTGTAGAGATAGCTAGTTTCTTCAGATCCTATACTATATCCACTTGCAAATATGTTACAAACGTTGCCTAGGTTGTCCGAAAGATCCTTTCTCTAGCATACCTCTTCTTTGTTATATTTTTGAACAACATAAGTGGAATCTGCCCTCTATGCAATTGCTGTTCCATTGACGAAAACAAATCTAAATACGTATCGAACAATTGTAGCTGCAACATGGAACAGTGCAATATTTGTGTAAATTATCCAACATACATGCACATGCAAAAGTAAAGGACAAAATTGAATATGAAAAGTGGTACCATTGCCTTGTCGCTATCAAACTCTCCATCCTTTATATGGAGAATGTGTTGCAAGCCAAATTTTCTCGCCAGTGTGACAACAACCCCAATCGTTCTGATTGGGTAAATATCAGTGTTCTGTGCAAGCTGGCTGATAGTTGAGTCTGGGACGAAATGATATTCTGAACAAACAACAATATTTTTTTCCACAATGCTTGTTTCATTGAGCGACATAATTCGATCGCAATCACCACGGTCATATACTATTTTGGGCAATACATTAAAACTTATAATGGATATCCCATTATGCGACAATATATTTTCTGCATGTTTCTTGACAAGTTGTGGAGGAACATTCAGTGTCACTGTCATCATGACATCCTTGTTTGTCATGTCAGCATGCATAATGGATCTACTTTTGTTTGCCTTGTCCAAGTAGGCGCTATAGACAACCATTATGTCCCCGATGAATACTTGTCCAGTTTGGCGGCTGTTCAAGCCCTCTATTGACAATACTTTGGATGTCACAACTCTAGACTTGATGACATTTTTTGAACATGAAAACTAAAGTGAATGGTAGTGTGCTACAAGTACATGCATAGTTTTGATGAAATATGGAGCCAGAGTTTCGCAACCACACCTCTTAGTCTGCGAAACATGCAACACGTTCGACGTCTCCCTTGTACTTGTTGATACTTCTTGCGAGTTGCAAACCATGTATTGCATATGACATCAACATGTCCACTATGCCATAGATGAATATATAAGCCAACAAATTTGTTTAGTAAACATAGTAAGAGCAGAGCGCAAGCATCTTTACCTTTGGCCTTGTCGGTCTGCCGATGTCTGGGATGACTAACTGCTCATGCCTGTGTCACTAGTCCAACTTTTTCTAATGAAAGCATGTGCAGGTGAACATTAGGACTACATAAGCATATGCATTGTCTATTGTCCATCGAAAGGACCAACTAACTGTAAAACTGTATGCATCTGAATTTTTTAACTGGAGAAATGTTTAACAGTAAACAAGGCATGAGTGCGGGGCACCATGGCCAATCTATATATCACGGACCCCCGGAAGCCAGGGGAGAAATCTTCAACCTGCCAGCCTAGCACCCGTAATCAAGAAAGTGGGTAACTATGGAAGAACGTAGAAGCACAACCACATATGTGAATACGTTAGTCCACCAACCGGTGCACGGAGGAATTTTCGGAAAGCACACCAGGCAGATGAATTAGAAAACAAAATGGATAATAGAAAATGGAAAAAGTAGAAATAGGGAGCGCAGAAAGGCCCATTACTGCAATGCCATCATTTTCAAGTCTAATATTATATGCCTCCACCCGGTTTGTATATTTAATTTACTAGCACACTTGGTATACCTTTTAAAAGATTGCACCACAAAACCCTCTGCTGTTGCACAAAACAATGCATCTCCTTGTCGCAACCTGTTTTTTCCAAGGCAAGAACGCTGAAGATGAAATGGACAAGAAGGCAAGTTAGTATGAAGACAAACATCTAAAATAAAGAGAAACATATCTATTTACCCACCAAAGAGTCCTTCGTCCTGTCCAACCATTCTGTTTGTTTAAATGCAACAATGCAATGCAAAAACAACAGACATGAACCAACTTAGTATGCAGGAAGGAACGCATGTAAGCAAGATAACTTACCATGTAGCAAGACACACAATTAGTTTAACACATATACAAACCATAAATGAAATACAAAACAATGCAATATGAAAGAATAGTACAAACATGCACCTTTCTATATCCTCTTCAGCCGATGCAGTTAAGACTCCCTCGTTTTCTCTAGCTACTCTGTTTGTTTGAATGTGGGAATGCACAAAATTCAATGAACATCAATGGAAGCTGGTATTCATCGGAGAACAAGAATTATGTACACACAACAAAACTGACTGAACGAATAGTCTAGAAAGGAAGAAAGATGAACCTTTGCGCTTCTCTATCCATGGCTGTAAACGTGTAGATTTTTTTTCCCTGGACAAAATATATTACAAGGCACAAAATATCACGCAATTGCATGGCCGCAACTAAACGTTTTCTCATTTTCCCTGGCAATTTATCCATATATTCTCTTTAACCATGTTTTTTATCCTCTACACAGACTGCTGTGCCCACGATACAAGTTCTCATTTTTTCATGGCAAACCACCCAGACATGCTTCCAGACATCAAAATATAATCTTGCAGAATCTTTGTTGTACATATCATATCTCAAGCACAACATAAATTCTATCATGCCCACACCAATTTATGTAGAGGAGAAAGAACATGTAATGCCATATCCGCACATCTAACCATACATGGTTTATAAATGTAGCCTACATACATATGCTTTATTCCAACAAAAAAACAGTGGATATTGTAACTTCACATGTAATCCTGCAACAATTTTGCATGCAACTATTTTCTTTCATGCCAGGACTGGAGCACCAGCAAAATCTCACAAAATAACAGATATTGGCCTCAACAGACATGGAAAATAAAACAACTGCATGTCGACTCATGGGTGCAGGGGATGAACACCATAAAGAGCTCCCAAAAAACAATAATAATCCAAAAAAAAAGAAGAAAGAAAAGATCCAACCACCGCCACTGCACCCCAACCCTGCAAAGCCGAATCAAACAAAAGAAAACAACAAGGACCAAAGTAGTGAGAAAGAATGAACAGGTCTAACTGCACCCCGAGGGCGCCAAAGCGCAAAATCCAACCAAACAAATAGAACCAACAACCCATGAACCAATGAACCAATGAACCAACAAGAACCACTGAGCCAGTGAACAACATATGTATCTCCAACGATTACGAAACTGCAACCCAAGCACAGAAGGAACCAGAAACATACAAGGAACATGCGACTACAAATAAGCAAACATTCTTACTTCCAAACTGCAAACACTGAACAACAAACAAGGAATACAAAATGAAACTATGGCATCGAAACTTACTCCGAAACGATGAAATGCAGAAGCACAGGTCAAATCGCGAGCGAAATAACAACAAGCAACAACCGACAAACCAACGAAGAAGAATCACTCACCGAACCAATAAACACTGTATGTAGCTTCAACGATTACGAGGATGAAACATGCAATGGCAACAACCCACAAACCAACGAAGAAGAAGCACTCACCGAACCAGAAAACAATGTATGTAGCTTCAATGGCAGAACATGGATGAAACATACAATGTTTGTCGAATTGGCGGTGGACAAACAAGACTGTGCAAATTCACTATAACTATATAGAAAATTTCGAGGAAAATTGTACTCCGAGAAGTGTATTTACATAAACATTTAAGACTGTCAGGCTGTCTAAGGACGTCGCGGTATGCAAACATTTAAGACTGTCAGGCTGTCTAAGGACATCGTGGTATGCAAACATTTAAGCTGTCAGGGGTGTTGGAGGACGTCGCGTCATGTAAACATTTACGCTGTCAGGCCTATTGAGGCATCTCAGAATAAGTGTCAATACATTTCAACAAATATAAATTTGCCAAAGACGCCATAAACTTTGGAATTCTCAATCACTACAAAGCTTGGATATCAAAACATTTAAATATGCTTAGTACATATGAAAACTTACAGATATATTCGCCTAGCAGAAAATGCTAATACAAACATTCCAACTAATGCTAGCATTAATCGACCTTCAAGCAATATAGAGGAAAAATATATGATTAAAAAATACTGTCTACGAGAAAAACTTTGGATATATTGCCATATAGTAGATTGGGAATATAGAAGCCGACAATAAGACCTCCAATCTCCTATCCAATCAGATTAGTACATATATGTTACTTTTTATTATATAAAAATATATGCTTTTAATTCCATAGCTCCAACAATAGGTATTGTGCAAATATTTTGGGTCAAAGGACAAACTAATATGTAGTCAACGCATTTCGATCGCTATAGTCCCTCTATGCCCACGACAAGGACTAATAAGGTAAATACGCTTTCATAATGGTTGCTTGAATCACGGTGCAAAAAGTCATTGGGAGAGGGGTTGCCCCTTTTGATGTGTATTTTAATTTTCTAAATTTTTATTTCATTTTATTTTTTACTTGGTTGTATATATTTTTTATTTAAAAACTTTTTAAAAATCAATTTTCTTTTATCTTTTATTTTAAACTAAAAATGAACATAAACATAAAAAATAATTATTCCAAAACATAACAACAAAAAACCCATAAGCAAATAGTGTGTCTATATTATATATTCTAATCGATATCGTTAAGATCAAGTAACATATTTGCACCTCCGACTAAGTGAAAATCTAAATCAACTTAAGGACTCACAAATTCAACAAAATAGTGACATCTTAATATATTGACCTTTGTACCAATACATTAATTCCCAACCCCAAATAATATAACCTTATTCTTAACCTCGTATTTATGAACACCCAAATCCCTAAATCCTAACTCCCACAACAACTTACCCTAATCATATTAATATTACCTTAACTCCCCATATGACTCCCCTTAAACCCTAACTCACATATCAACGTAGCCTAATCATATTAGTATTACCTTAATTCCTAATATGACTCTCAACCCCTATGATGATGATGTTGATGATGACGAGGAGGTGATCCACTAAGGCCAACTTTGGTTTATTGGAGCTTAAGAAAAAAAAATGCTAAGGGATTAATTAGTTTGCTTCAACATTTTGTTTTTATGATTGTAAAAATTATAGAGAAACTTTCCTAAATCTTCTTGGTTTGTAATAAGCTAACCAATTATGAAGATTGATAATGTTACACACATTTCAAAATTGAAATCTAATGTGGCCATATGCAAGACATTCTAAAAGAAAGTGTTTTTCATCCTCCACCCTCTTAGTATCACAAAGTTGACAAATTATTTCATCCATGATGTTTTAGGATTTGTTCAATGCCCAATTTCAATTGGAAGGTCGGGAGAGCTCATTCTTATTTTAGAAATGTTGATTTTCTTCTTTAAGCTAACTATAACAATTTTTTTTTTTGATCTTTTAAATTAGGGTTAATGATCTCATTAGAGCATAGTTACCAAATTCCACTGAGATGACAATTTTTTTTTGAAAATTCAGGGATTTGGTTCGGTTCGCATATTAATACGAAAATTCAAATTCGAATTTGGTACCAAAATATTTGATTGATCAGCTGTTGAAAGCGTCCAAAATGGAAGGATATTTTGATGCTCCTTGCTTCCCGATTGTGAGGACAAGGTAGAATCAAGTATCTGCTAAAATAGTGGGAGTAATCCATAGAGAATTGCACGCCCGCGCTAGGGATTTTGGAGGTCAATGAGAGAAGTGGAAAGCTAGGGTTCAATACTTCTATTTGCACTTGTCACCCACATGATATGGAGGAGAGAGACGTGCTATATTCTGGCCTTGTTATTATTCGATATAAACATTCTAAGCATTCTTTTGGAAGATAATGATTACAAGGTTTTGGTCCACTACAAAACGACTGTGAGCATAGGTGAACGATTCGATTAGCAAGGTCTATTTCTAGAGTACTGGTGTAGGATTCGATTCGTGGGGTTCATTTAAAGTTGTCCATAACACAAAAATGTAAGTCTGCTGACTCTTCTCTCTCTGCTATTGGCATAGTGAATAAGAATATAGTAACACACTGATGTGTCTTGATGCCAATTCAATTGCACAAGGTTTTAACATGCAATGCTGAAAATTGCACTTTGTTGGACCTAAAACTCAAACTTGAATTGATAGAGTACATGGCTAGAAATTTCATTAAGCCACCTTGTTTTTTTAACTTGTAGAAATTGCAATAAGTTCCTCCATTTGTTTGGTTTTTCAAGCAATGATTATTTTTTCTATTTTATGGAACTTTGTTTTTACTCTTTCTTGGCTTCCATCCTCATTTCCAGCCCTCTGCTTCAAACACGTAGATGTATCTTGATGCCCATTCGGTTGCACAAGGTTTTAACACACAAGTGTTGAAAATTGCACTTTGTTGGCCCTAAAACTCAAGCTTGAATTAATAGAGTACATCGCTGGAAATTTTATTAAGATGCCTAGATTTTTTAACCTGTAGAAAATAAATCCCTCCTTTTGTTTATTTTTTCAAGCAATGGTTATTCTTTCTATTTTATGGAACTTTTTTTTCACTTCCATCCTCATTTCCAACCCTCCTCTTCAAACACTTTGATGTATCTTTATGCCCATCAAGTTGCACAAACAAGTGCTGAATATTGCACTTTGTTTGAATATAATGATTTCCCATTTCAATTTTCTAAAATTTTGAAAAAAATAGCATGTTTGAGTATTTCTAAGATGTATATTCCTGATTTTTTTCCTGTATCAAATCAAATCCTATTCTAATTCAAATTCAAACTTGGTAACTATGCTTTAGAGTACATTGATTTTCTCTTACTCCCTATTTACTTATTGCACCACAATTTATCTTTAAATTAAGGCGCGTCGATAGTATTTTTAATGGCATCAATGTTCTACAGGGTGGTGTCCTCTTCCTATGCCACCCTCTCTTAAGCCTCAAGTGACTTTGACTAGAATTTGAAGCAATGTTAAGAATCCTCTTGTCTTTTATGTTAGTTAACTTGTGCTTGTACATTAGGTACCTAATCACAACCATATAATGAATGGGTGGAAGATCGATGTAACGTCCCTGACCATCATCCCCACTGTCGGGCAACGCTACTATGCGGAACATATACACATATATTTATAAAGAATATGTATTAAATCAAATTAACATATTTAACATGGATTTATTGTTGTCATACAAACTTAAACAAAATTAACAACAATTCAAACTTGCAATGGAATACATGATAACATTTCAAGACACAGACATGCATCACATATAAATTAAGTACACAATTAATGCTTATCTTTTAAACTGGTGTAACACCACCAACTGCGTGTAGACCTTCCACAAACCTCCCAACCTTAGACTGCGCTGCTCATCACTCAACAGTAGGTCACCCTCGAGCTGGGACTAAGCTCCACTGGGCAAGGGAATCCTAGGCTAGGTAAGGTCAACATGAAGACACACAGTTTATGAGGAAGGATTCTCTCCAAGGAGCCACTTATGCCCACTGATCATAGACTCTCATTCCCCACATGCCTGTCCCACCCTAGGAGTATACACATTCATTGTCACCAAGACATTCCTTTGGCTGCTAAACCTCCCTTTTCTTGGGCTTCAACAACAGGTCGGACCAGAATTCTCCGAGCTCTGTGGAAGCTACAAGACCCCCTCCAAGAGTTCTCATTTCCTCCGCGCACTCTCTCACCTGGAGGGAGTCACCCACAGGCCTGACAACCTTCTTCTTCAACCACAACCACCTCTCTCACCTAGAGAGAGTGTTGCACACAGGCCTGACAACTTGCTTCTTCAACTCCGTTCCAGTACAAGGAGGACAATAGAAGGCTCAGCAAAGAACAAATTACGGTAACAAATCACATTCAGCCAAGGGACTGCGTGGCCATAATAACTTATAGTTATAACACACCCGACATAAACAATTACGATATGCTCAGGTTTCACAGAAGACAACCACCCAAAAGCAACTCAGGTATTGACTCGACTCTGTAATGGCGGTATACTGGGTTCACAGACTCACAGGTCAACTTTCCCCTCCTGACCAGTTCTCTCAACGGTGTATAGGTATGCAAAGGACAAACATCCGAGGTTTTCGGGTTTCAGACTGCAAATGTAAGTATAGAATCCAACCACCTTCCCGAATGGTTTTCTCAACAACGCGTGGGAATGGAGAGGGCAGACGCAGACGCAAAACTGATTCAGACCGAGGATCAATCCACGTGTTTTTCCCACTAGTTTCAAGGTGTGTGAAAGAAAGTTATGCAGAGGTCGATGATGGAGACCAAATGCAAAGACTGGACTGAATTCACGAGAATACACCAGTCGATCACAGAGGTGTCACAGTTTCAGGTTTCAGAGTTGCGTGAGGTATGTAGCGATCAGGTGCAGAGGTAACACGGTTTAGACCGTGGATGACAGAATGGAGGACAAACCCCCATCATGGATCAATTCTTGGGTTAAATTGCATGTGCCTGGGCTGACACATTTTGCCCATGAAGCTGCATGCACTCCATCAAGTACGCGTTCCCTTTTTCTAGGAACTTAGGATAAAAAATTATACCTTTCACACAACTTTGGAATAATAATAAATTATTATTCAAGGACTTAAGTCCTCAAGATTATCCCTTCTTCCAACCTTTTATCCCCCTCTCCCTTACCCATTCTGTGGAAGCTTAGTCCTCCATCACTCTTTCTTCGTGGTCGGTTGGCACACAACGATGTTTATATATTATATTAATGATCTGCATAATTACATATACAAAAATCAGGCTCCTGGCCTTAACACTTAGGCTCTCCGGCCTAATAAACACATAAACCCACCAACTTATCAATACTTGGTTCACCAGCCTACAAAACATGATTACAATTCATAAACATGATTGCAATTCATAATATCTCTGGGGCACTACCGGGGGATATTACAATCCCCTCCCCTTATTTTTGCACTTTCCTCAGTGCAAATTTTACACAACATCAACAAGATTTTCAAAATTTTCAAAAAGATGCGGGTATTCTGCCCGCATAACTTCCTCATGCTCTCATGTCGCGTCCTCGGGATCGTACTAGGTCCACTGGACCTTTACAAGCCCTATGGCTCGATTCCATAGCTGTTTGCTTTTCCGGTCCAATATGCACACATGATGCACTTGCAGGACACCTTCTTGCTCCACCTGAATCACATTCCAATCAATTACATGATTGGCATCAGGTATATATTTCTTAAGAAATGAAACATGAAACACATTATGTAGAGTCATGGATGGAGGTAATGCAAGCATATATGCAATTGGCCCAATCCTTTCTAGGATTTCAAATGGCCCACAAAATCTGGCTGCCAACTTGGCGCAGTTTCCCAGCTTTAGGGAACTTCTGTTAGCTTTCACTTTCAGGAAAACATGGTCACCCACTTTAAACTCTCTGTGGGTTATGTTCTTATCAACATACATTTTTTGCTTGTCTTGGAAAACCTTTAAATTCTGCTTGATTTTTAGCATTTGTCCTTCCATTTCCTTGAGAAACTCTGGCCCAACCACTGCTCTATCAGCTGGATTATCCCAGCTTATTGGATTATTTCACCTTCTTCCATAAAGTGCTTCAAATGGGCTCATCTTCAATGATGCTTGATACCCATTATTATAGGCAAATTCTACCAAGTGTAGGTAGTCTTCCCATTTTGATGGTTTGTCCATCACATACATCCTCAGTATGTCTTCTATTACTCTATTCACCCACTCCATCTGCCCATCCAACTCAGGATGATAGGCTATACTAAAGTTCAGGTTCGTTCCGAACCCCTTGAATAACCCCTTCCAGAAATTTGAGGTAAATTTCGGGTCTCTGTCATACACAATTGTCTTGGGAATTTCGTGCAATCGTGCCACTTCCTTCATAAAAATATCAGCAACATCTGATGCCTTGTGAGTAGTCTTTAACATAATGAAATGGGTAGATTTCGTAAGCTTGTCCACCACCACCATGATTGCATCATGCTGCTTGCCAATTCTGGGAAATCCTGTGAAGAAATCCATTGTCACTACCTCCCACTTCCACTCAGAAATGGGTAAAGGTTGCAACAACCCTGCTGGGTGTCCGTGCTCAGATTTAACCTTCTGGCACTCCATACATCTAGCGATGTATTCAACAATCTCTTTCTTCATACCTGGCCAAAAGTAATGGCTCTTGATTGCTGCTACAATTTTCTGATATCTAGGGTGCCCAGCATAAGGCACATTATGCATTTCATTCAAAATCATAAATTTCAAATACTGGACATTAGGTACATAAATTATGTTCTTGTACATAAGCATTCCATCAATTTCCAATTTATAATTCTCCACTTTCTGTGGCATCTTACCTTGTTGTAGTTTTACTACCAAATCCATGTACTGCAAATCTGTATTTGCAGCCTCCAAAATTCTGCTTTTAATATCAGTTCGGTACATGCTAATGGCTGTAGCATGTAATTCATGCACTCTCCTACTGAGTGCATCAACCACTTTATTTTCCTTTCCTTTGATATGCTTGATATCAAAATTGTACTCACAAAGAAACTCCAACCATCTAGTCTGCCTAGCATTCAAAGTTGGCTGATCAAACAAATACTTCAGACCATTATGGTATGTCCTCAGTTAG
The DNA here is from genome assembly GCA_000966675.3 of Picea glauca. Classification (NCBI taxonomy): domain Eukaryota; kingdom Viridiplantae; phylum Streptophyta; class Pinopsida; order Pinales; family Pinaceae; genus Picea; species Picea glauca. The sequence continues at coordinate 549,271 of JZKD02S1676293.1, read as the reverse complement.
AACCTCCTTCCCATGAGGTAATGCCTCCATTTATTTAGAGCGTGTAATATGGATGCCAACTCCAAATCATGAGTGGCATAGTTATTTTCATGCTCTTTCAACTTTCTGGATTCATAACAAATTACGAATCCATTCTGACTGAGGACTCCTCCTAGTCCTTCTTTGCATGCATCTGTACACACTACAAAGTCTTCATTTGGGTCTGCAATCCTTAGGATTGGAGCACTGGTTAACAATTTCTTCAATTGCTGGAAGCTTCTCTCACAATCCTCTGTCCACTAAAACTTCTTCTCCTTCCTTTGCAAGGAAGTGATAGGGTGAGCTATCCTCGAGAACCCTACAATAAACCTTCTGTAATAGACAACTAGACCCATAAAGGATTTGACGTCTGTCACGTTCTTTGGTGCTGAGCATTCTCTGATGGCCTCAATCTTCTCAGGATCTACATCTATCCCATCCTTCGAAATAATATGCTCCAAGTAATGTTTCTGCTCCTGATAAAATGAGCACTTGCTCAACTTGGCATACAATTGGTGCTCTCTTAGCACCTGCAACACCATCCTCAGATGTTGTTCATTCTCTTCCTCCAACTTGGAATACACCAGAATGTCATCGAGGAATACTATGACAAACTTGTCTAGATAGTCTCTGAATACACCATTCATTAGGCACATAAAAACAAAGGGTGCGTTTGACAGCTCAAACGACACCACTGTGAACTCATAATGACTATACCTTGTTCTAAAGGCGGTCTTGCTGATGTATTCATCCTTTATCCTTACTTGGTGATATCTCGACCTGCGATCTATCTTTGAAAATATCTTCGCATCCTTCAACTGATCGAAGAGGTCATCAATCCTCAGTAGAGGATATTTGTTCTTTACAGTTACTTTATTCAATTTTCTGAAATCGATACACAATCTCAACGTCCCATATTTCTTCTTCATGAATAAGACCGGGGCCCCCAAGGTGACATGCTTGGACGTATATACCCGTTCTTCAGAAGCTCTTCAAGCTACAATTGCAGCTCTTTTAGCTACGACGTACTCATTCATTACAGAGCTTTTGACACTGGAGCTTCTCTAGGCATCAAGTTTATAGAGAAGTCAATATCTCTCTTTGGGGGTAGTCTGGGTACTTTCTGAAATACATCTTCAAACTCCTTTAGTACCGCATGATCTTCAATATTTGACACCTTATCCTTAGCTGTTTCCTCCACACGGGCTGCAAATAATTGACAATCTTTCCTGTAGCACTTCTTTAGCTCCATTGATAAGATTTATCTGATAGCAACAACTCTGGGAATTCCTTGGACTATTTTTCGATTTCCTTCCTCATCTAGGCAAGTGAATGCTTTGTTCCGACAGTCCAAGATGGCATGGTGCTGGTCCAACCAGTCCATCCCAATTAGACAGTCATAATAACCTAAAGGCAAATTTTGCTTAGTCCATTCATGTCCACTGGACATGACTTAACTAACTCAGTGACTTTCCTCTTGGTTCCTATATCCAACTGCACTAACCAAGACTTTTCATGTTTGCTTCTCGACAATTGAAAACTTTCCACCTCTCTAGGATCTATATAACTATGGCTAGCCCCTGAATCAATTAAAATAGTAAAGGCATGGTTTTTGATCATACCTTCCACTTCAATCATGTGAGATTGATACTCAACTTGCTTGTTCTCCAGGGCTGAGTAGATCCTTGGCATTCTACTTCCGATGTCCTCCACTGTTTCAACCTGCTGTACATTGTGGAAAACTCTCACTTTATCATTTTTGTGGGGGCAATATCTGTACCTATGGTTCCCTTTACAACCCCAACATTCCATAGGTGGCGGTATTGGAATTTTCCCACCCACTTTAGCCTTCCCGGGCTCTCTAAAATATGGCTGTCCCCGAGGACTGTTTCTGAAAAAGGGAGGTTTGTTTCCCTTCTACCTCTACTCTTTCTTAAACTCCTTTTGGTCATCCCAAGCCTTCCAGAAAGTAGGCTTCTCTCTTTGCTGCTCATATAAGCATTTCACTCTTATTATAGTTTCTTCCATAGTCTTCAGGTCATCATACTGGATCTTGTCACTGATGGAAGGTGGTAGTCCACTCAGATACCTTTGAATCTTGACAGTCTCATCTTTGATGAACGAAACATACTTTAGCAATTCCAAAAATCTTCGTTCGTATTCATCAATGGTCATGCTGCCCAACTTGAGTTCAAAGAACTCTTTCATCTTTCTGTCGTAGTATCTTTTAGTCAAGTATTTATTCTCGAAATACCTCTTGAATTATTTCCAAGTGATATCTTTCTCTCTAATGTGTTGTATCTGCACAAGCTGATCCCACCACATGGATGATTTTCCTTTCAATTGATACATCACAATTCTTCCTTCTGCATGAGAGGAATAATTCTGTAGTTGGAAATATTTCCTTATGCCAAGCAACCATGTTTCAACATCTTCCTCCTTCTTATGTTCTCCATCAAATGTATAAGACTTAATCTTGTTCATTTCGCTCTTCAGTTCATCCACTCCAGATCTTCTGTGCTTTCTGGTAGGAGATGGGCTTGAAATTATGCATGCCTCCTTATTGGAGTGTTTCGGGGAGTGACGACAATGCCTGCTAACACTTCTTGATCTTCTTTTATTCTCAGGGATCTTGTGACTCCCCGTTTTTCTTGAGTCACTCTCCTTATCCAATTTCTTTTTGATCCTTTCCAGGCTCTTCATCAACTTTAAGTTGAATTCTCCCTGCCGTTCCTTAGATTTCATGAGATTTCTGTTATCTGCTCGGTGAGGCTAGGCATCTTTCTGCAATCGTTCAATGATTTTCATCATATTCCCTTCCTTATCTAACTCTTATCCATGTCCATTGGAGTTCGATCCTTCAACTCCTAGATGGACATCCATTTCTTTTGCTTCATCCTCGGAACTAGAAGCAGTCAGTGCCTCTTCCATTTCTTTTGCACTCAGTGGAAATTCTACTCGGTTCTGGCACTTGTTAAACTTCTACAAACACAATGTGTAGACAAACGGAATTTGTCATGCCATTATTCCTTGACAAATTCCACAACATTCATAAACAAACCCAATTTAAGAAAACGTCCAGTTTTCATTCTCTGTGATTCTCGTTCAATCAAGAATCCCCGCAGATTTCTTCTTTCGGAGCCCTGCTTTGCTATGTTTTTGGGCACTAGACCCTTTCTCTCAGTCCCCAACCCACGCAACCATGGGTCGTGACAAAGCGCTAGACCAATAAGCGTGTACTCGGGCCTTCATCCTTTGGAAATTTTCAAAGCGCAATACGACAGTCACTTAGAGTTCTGAGTTACCGAACTCGCGCAGTAGGGTGGATCAACGGTCCACGTCTACCCAACATCCAATGACTGACACTCGCTGTGGAAAATCAGGTGTCTGAGTTCTGGGACTTTAGTTTTTGGAAGCTTTCCATATTGCTTCCCTTTCAATCTTCCAAATTAGGAACTTCCAGATTCTTTATCCTCCAGGCCCACATAGTACAGTTGTCACCAACTAAGGCGATGGCACGTGGTACGCCTAGAAAGGTCCACGTCACCCCAAGCGACGTCATCCGACCCCACAACATCTACCTTTTCACTTCGAAACTTCGGGCTTCGGAAGTTTATGCGTCAAAACATTCCCCTTCTCCCGATTGTTGCAGTTCTGAACTCTTCCAGGATAATCGACGGTCCTTATCTCTCCCGCAACTAACGGTCGAGATCCACTTTTCGATTTCTTTCTTCAAAGGTTTTCACTTCTCTTAACTTTAAATCTTTCGATCTGTGAACTTCGAAGGATTCTCACGAAAAACCCATGCGTGGCTTCTCCAAGATCTAATAGTCAAACTTCTCCGCTCAGATCTACGGTGTAGATATCTTCCTGAAGTTCAGAGCTTCGAACTTCGGAAGTTTGTGCCTCAACGCACCCCACTTCTCCCGATTGCTGAACTCTGAAAGGATTCCAGGATAATCTTCCTGCAACTTCTCCAGATCTAACGGTCGTAAAGGTTTTTCCTATCCTTCCGAATAGATCCTACGGCTCCAACACCCCAAGTGTTGATCTCTCTCTCTCTATGGTCAAATACCACACTGACTGCGGTTTTATTCTACCGCTACTCCTACTGAGCTTCGTAACACGTCCAAGTAACCCCTTGGCACTCAGAAACATTCTAAGGTTAGAAATTGGTTCCATTGAACACCATTTCCACTCGAAACCTTGGGTCCAAAGACCACTTATCCGACCCATCCAGGCTCAACGTTGAAACTATGGCTCTGATACCATATTGTAACGTCCCCGACCATCATCCCCACTACCGGGAAACACTACTATGGGGAACATATACACATATATTTATAAAGAATATGCATTAAATCAAATTAACATATTTAACATGGATTTATTGCTGTCATACATACTTAAACAAAATTAATAACAATTCAAACTTGCAACGTAATACATGATAACATTTCAAGACACAGACATGTATCACATATAAATTAAGTACATAATTAATACTTATCTTTTAAATGGGTGTAACACCATCAACTGCGTGCAGACCTTCCACAAACCTCCCAGCCTTAGACCGCGTTGTTCATCACTCTCAACAATAGGTCACCCCCGAGCTAGGACTAAGCTCCACCGAGCAAGGGAATCATAGGCTAGGCAAGGTCAACAGGAAGACTCACAGTTTATGAGGAAGGATTCTCTCCCAGGAGCCACTTATTCCCACTGCTCACAGACTCTCATTCCGCACATGCCTGTCCCACCCTAGGAGTATACACCTTCACTATCACCAAGATAGTCCTTTGGCTGCTAAACCTCCCTTGCATTGGGCTTCAACAACAGGCCAGACCAGAATTCTCCGAGCTATATGGAAGCTATAGGACCCCCTCTAGTATGTCTCACTTCCTCCGCGCACTCTCTCACTTGAAGAGAGTCGCACACAGGCCTAACAACATGCTTCTGCAACCACAACCACCTCTCTCACCTGGAGAGAGTGTTGCACACAGGCCTGACAACCTGCTTCTTCAGCTCCATTCCAGCATAAGGAGGACAAAAAATGGCTCAACAAGGAACAAATGATGGTAACAAATCAAACTCAGCCAACGGATTCTGTGGCCACAACATCTTACAGTTATAACACACCCGACATAGAAAATTATAGTATGCTCAGGTTTCACAGAAGACAACCACCAAAAAATGTATCCGGTACTGACTCGGCTCTGCAATGGTGGTAGATTGGGTTCATAGACTCACAGGTCGGCTTTCCCCTCCCGACCAATTCTCTCAATGGTGTATAGGTATGCAAAGGATAGACTCCCAAGGTTTTCGGGTTTCAGACTACAGATGGAAGTATAGAATCCAACCACCTTCCTGACTGGTTTTCTCAACTGCGCGTAGGAATGCAGAGGGTAGACGCAGAAGCAAAACGGGTTCAGACTGAGGATCAGTCCATGGGTTTTTCCCATTGGTTTCAAGGTGTGTGACAAGAAAGTTATACAGAGGCTGATGATGGAGACGAAACGCAGAGACTGGACGAAATTCACTGGAATACACCAGTCGATCACAAAGGTCTCACAATTTCGGGCTTCAGAGTTGCATGAGGTATGCAACGATCGAGATTTCGCCCATGAAGCTGCATGCACTCCATCAAGTATGAGTTCCATTTTTCCAGGAACTTAGGATAAAAAATTATACCTTTCACACCACTTTGGAATAATAATAAATTATTATTCAAGGACTTAAGCCCTCAAGCTTAGCCCCTCTTCCAACCTTTCAACCCCCTCTCCCTTACCCATTCTATGGAACCTTAGTCCCCCATCACTCTTTCTTCGTCGTTAGTCGACACACAACGATGTTTATATATTATATTAATGATCTGCATAATTACATATACAAAAATCAGGCTCATGGCCTTAGCATTTAGGCTCTCCGGCCTAATAAACACATAATCCCACCAGCTTATCAATACTCGGCTCACCAACCTAAAAAACATGATTACAATTCATAATAATCATATCACCGGGGCACTACCGGGGGATATTACAATCGACTTATGAGGAGGATTGAATAGGGTGTATTGATTTTAATTTTAAGATTATAAATTATAAAATGCTTCTGAAATTACTTGATTTTCCTCCACGATTCTATAGATATTTTGCATCCCCAAACTTCACATCCATATAAGATAACTAGAGTTACAAGTGTCTCAAAGAGGAATTCTTTTTCCCATAACTAGAAATGTGTTGATTTACAGTTGTTCTCAAGACCAAAATAGGCTTTCCTTCCTCCATTAATCCTTTTCTCAATGATGTAGTTCTAGTTAAGAATGTGTTGAAGGACAACTCCAAGATACTTGTATGACTTAACTTTTTCTAATTTATTGTTGTCATAGAAAAAATTAAAGTAAGTTAACTTATTGGCTTTGATTATCATAGCCTTTGCCTTATCATTATTTATTGACATACTGGTGTAAACACACAAAATAATTGAGAATTCTTAGTTGTTTGTCAAGATCAAAGGAATGCCTTGTTAGAAGAGCAATATTACCAACTTAAAGAACAAGTATGAATACTATCCCAACTAAAGTAGTTCTAGCACAACCTACTTCTTTCAAACATGCCACTAATTTATTAATATAGATGCCAAAAATGGTAGGGGATAAGGGATAAGTTTGCTTAACCCCTATATTAGAATTGATTTATGTTGACCAACCCTCATTATTCTGGAACTTAGAAATAACTTTCTCATACAACCTTATTGCAACAAATTTCAATTGGAAAGGAAACTTTATCTCTTTTAATCCATTCTAAAGGTTATTTCGAGGTATCATATCAAAATCTTTTCTAAAGTCAACGAAGTAGCATAGGAGGTTGTTTTATTATTTCGACATTCCTCTATGATAGTCCTAAGAGTTACTAAGTGCTCCACGATTGACTGAAAACTTCTAAAACCAACTTGACCTTTAGCCCTTTTGTCCTTGACTTTCTAACCATATTCTAATATTCTTTTCCATAATAATCCCATACAATTTTGCTATAAGAGGAATAATCATAATGGTCCTATAATTTGAGGGGTTAATTTTTTCATTTCATTTAAAAATAGGAGCAATGAAGCTTTGAGTTCATGGTTTAGGAAAAACTTGCTTGAGTGCTATATTGAAAAGCTTATGAATGTGAATGATAAGAAGAGTGCCTCCTATTTTTAGGACTTCCATTTGATAAGATTTGATATCCTTATCTTTCCCTTTTGATGGACGTTTAACCCAAACTCAATGTCCTCCATGTTAGAAAGTAATGGATGTGCTCGTTTAACCATAGACAATATAACAATATTGTCGCCCAACCATAGGCCAAAGCCACCCTCGAGCACCTTAACCTTGACAAAGAATGATTTTGGAAGAAAACCAATAGCCAACCATGGATAATGCATAATGATAACCAAGACTGATTAGAAAGTCAAACCATAACCAATTGAAAGTCCGAGCCTGAACCACAAATACAATTTACAGTAGCTGCCGGCTGCAACTGGTCCCTAGACTTGCGAACTTGCCCAGTTTCTGCAGTGTGCACCTCTTCCCAGCTGAAATTTCGAGCTGTCTAGTACAAAATGAGGTCTAACTACTTGTATTTATATTGTTTTCCTGAGTTGTTTGGGCCGACTTCTCATTCTGGATGCTAAATACTTAACATTAATTATTTCCTTGATCTGACTTGTCTTCTAGGGTTAAGTTTAATTCTTTAGGGTTTCTTCTTTCTTCCTAGAATATTCTATTCTCATCAGAGTTACACGTGGAGGTAAATACCTCCCCCAACTACCATAATATCAACACTCCAAAGTAGAAAACTCTTGCTTTGTAATAAGAGTTTGAATATTCTTTAAAACATTAGGGGATTCATAAATATTTTCAAGGTACAAATTCCAATCCCTCATAATTATCATATTATTTTTTTTCTAGTTCTTGAGTTAGAATTTGCCTCCATAATTTTTTGGGATTGAATTTAGAAATGTGTAAAAGCTTCTCTTGCTTTGTATTTATATAAAGTCTTTTTTCTTTTAATTAGCACTTTGTGACTATTTATCTTGATTGCTTTTAGGGACTCATTAGAGGATTTCCTAATAGTTTTTCTATCAAACTTTTAATCTTTGTCATACCAAGGTTGTTGTGTTAAGAACCAAATATCAATATAGCATAGAAAATCCTCAGAATAAGTACTCAATGCCTTGAAAAATAGATAATTTCAGAAAGCCGACATAAATAAAATAGATAAATATAGCATAGGTATAATTACAACTAATGGAATAAAGCCGACATAAATAAAATAACATTACTAATGTAATATGCCCCAATTAAGGGGTAATGAGCCAATATTAGGGCTTAACATGCCCCTCCCCTCGAGACAAGTGTTGTCCTCAACGCTTGAGTAACTCTGGATGCTTCTGTATAAAAGACTCATCTTCCCAAGTGGAATCTTCAGCCGGTAGTTTCCTCCATTTAATGAGATACTCTGAAATGGATCTATTCCTCAGTTGGTGAATTCTTGTGTTAGTGATGGCTTCAGGCTCCAATATGATTTTTTCTTCCTCGTCAAGTTCTGGAAATATAGTTTGAAATGGGATCTTGTCGCCTATAACCTTCTTTAAACATGGAACATGGAAAATTGGGTGTACTCACGAAGATGCAGGCAACTCCAATTTGTATGCCATAGTACCAATCTTTTGCAATACCTTATAAGGGCCATAGTACTTTGGTGATAATTTATTATCCTTCTTGGCTTGCTTGAGGGACA
>JZKD02S1676293.1:517233-535642 GCA_000966675.3 Picea glauca | reverse complement strand
GACTAGGAGGTATAATTACAACTAATGGAATAAATCCGACATAAATAAAATAACATTACTAATGTAATATGCCCCAATTAAGGGGTAATGAGCCAATATTAGGGCTTAACATGTTGATTCGATTTTCCTTATTACACGGGGTGGAAAATCCTATCAGAACTCAATTGTCAACCAATAGTGAGGACAACATTACTGGTTTCTATTTGTGAATGCGGGTTTATTCATCATCGTTATTCAAGGAAAACCATGCCACCTAAAATAAACCGTTCATGGTTCGTAAGGGAGCATACTTTCACTCCAGCAAGACACCTCTAGATCTTGAGTCATTAACCTATTTCCTTACCTTTGAGGAAGATGAGATCTTAGCCAATTAAAAACAAATTTAGGTCTTACTCTAGGACCCAAAAGTTGATTTCAACCTAAATATTCTTTGAAAGAAAGTTAGTATCACTTGTGGTCATCATTGAGGCTACCTCTAGTGGGTCATGTGTTTTCTAGTAGTATCTAAATTTATGATAAAGGTCTCGAGTTTTGTTGCTACTTATTAGGAGATTTGATTCATTTTAAATCCTTTAGAAAAAAGATCAGCTTTGTTTTTGTCAAAGATCAAGTTATTTTCATTATTAGGATTTTCTTCCATGTGATTTTTATGCACAACAACTTTTAGAGTTAAGATTAATCTATGATCTAACTCAAGCTCATGATTATTTAAGATGGCAAAATTAACAATTTGGTTATATATAAGGATATCAAATATAACATAATCTACCACACTATTACCAAGCCCATGAATATGGATAATCCAATTAGATTTATACCACTTTGTTAAACCATTGCAAATTATTAGGTCCTGACAACTACACAACTTAATCCATTCAACACTAAAAAAAATTCACCTAAATATTTAGAGCTTCTTTTGTACATGCAAGCTAAAACCTGATCCTTATCTCACCATAGAGGGTTAGGGTTGGAGATATTACTTAGGAATATAGCTTGATTTCTCATTGTCCTAGCATTAAAGTATGATAGAAAGAGAATATTACCATCATATCTTATATTAGACTCTATCATGTTCTACGCCATAGTGTAGACAATTCTTATCTAAATTATTTTTCTTATAAAAAATAAAATCTATAGGGGCAAAATAACATATTGCTTGATAGATTTTTTTATTATTAATGCCTAAAATATCCATCCATATGTAGTGGTTGAAAGGGTCTTTCTTATGAAGTTTAATATAAGAAGCCAATGCTTATGTGAGAGGATATCTTGTTCCACATTGACCACAAATCAAATCCATTTATGTTAGGGACATGAGATTCTTCATGTTCCCAAGTTTCAACAAGCAAGATAATGTCAATTTCATTGAAAGTCCAACTTAACTTGATACCTACAATCCATGGAAAGCCATGATAGTTCTAAGAGAGGATCTTAAGTTTGTTAAATTTCCATTTATCATCATTATTATTTTGGTACTTATCCCTAATTTAATTATTTTTTCTATTTCTATTTACTTCCCATTTCCCTTCCTTCATGGATTCTTTTACCTTTTGAAGTTTTTTCCTTAATTCAATTTGATAGGCTAGAATGAGATCATCATTTATAAATATTCTTGACTCTTTTAGACTATGAGTTTTAATGAGTATGCCATACTTATGGTTAGTATAGCTTACCAAAACTCGTATCAACCTATTTTTATGTTCAATTACTTTGCCTAGTGTCTTTGCTTCTATGAGGCATTCAATTTCTAGCTTATTTTGTAGCTCTTCCTTAACTAGTTATATATTGTCCTCTTCTCCTTCCACTTTTAACCCAAAATTTATGAGGTTTAAGGCTCTTTTATTATGCTCATGACCTAATTCTATTAACTTATTCATTTCCTCTTTGATGGGTTTGATATCCAGTTTATCTTCCAAACTATTTAGGGCCAAATTATTGTTTATCTTTTATTCTAGTTCTTTGATCTTGTTATTCATTCTAAGATTTTCTAAATGATCAACATCCCCTCCTTGGGTTCATTGTTACATTCCTTGATATTTATTTTTTCCATTTCTTGTAATTTAATCTCCATTGTTTACAACATATTCTCCAACATTTTTTTTTTTTTTTTTCTATTTGTTTTTGAATTTTGTTTCCAAAACAAATTTTATCAAGTATAACCTTTAAAAATCTGCTTGAAGTTTAGCTTCTCATCTTCCCTACATTTCTCTAATGATTCTACATATTAACAAAGAGAAGCCATAATTATTTTGCTAGGTCTTTCTAGCTTCTTTCCAATACTGAGAGCCTTTGGTATATCTGGTGCATTGTTTTTAATGAAACAAAGAAATAGAAAGGAAAATAAAGATATATATGACCATGAGAAGGAACTTGTGCACATGATTGTGTCTCCTTGATAATGCAAAGTAACATCCAAATACATAGGAAAACTTAATATTCAATAAATGTTCAAACAAATTATGAAAAATTGATTATAACTCATTGATTTTTAATTAAATGTGAATTAAAGATTAATTAATTAATTGATCGATTATCAATTTTTGATATTTTATTTATTTATTTATTTACTATGATATTTCAAAGCTTTAATGTATTTAGGGACACCTATGATCCCCTTGCTAATAATTGATATGGTCCCTACAATAATTAATTATTAGTTACTTGTTAATTATGATATGTTGTTAACCCCCTATTATTACTAGCCTCTATACTAATATAACTCCTAACCCTTAATATAATCCTTAACCCCCTTATATAACTCCCGAACCCTTGTTAATATAAACTAACCCCGTACTAATATAACTTAGTCCTTGACTATAATCCTTAACCCCCTTATATAACTCCCGAACCCTTGCTAATATAAACTAACCCCGTACTAATATAACTTATTCCTTGACCCCATATTAATATAAATCTTAACACCTAATATAATACTTAACTCCTATATGTAACCCTTGACCATTATTCTAATATAATCTCTAATCTTTATGTATAACCTCATTCTAATATAACACCTAAACCATACCAATGCAACTATAACCTCTATTATAACTCCTGATATTGAATATAACTACAAATCCTTTACTAATATAACCCCTTACCCCATACCAATGTAACCCCTAATCCTGACTAACTAGTTACATAACTCCTCACCACTAACCACACAATAACATACCCCAACCCTTAATATAACTCCTAAATCTTATGTATAGCCCTTCACCCTTAACCCCCTACTCATATAACCTCTAAAGACATATTAATATAACATTTAACCATTAAACATATCTAAAGCCAAATGTTTAAAACCAAAATTTGAGTAAAGATCCTCTAGTGTGGTAGAAACAATGTTATTACCTTTCCCGCCTAAAGTTTGTTTTCATATGTGGTATTAATGGCGTTTCTTTATTTCTTTATGGGAATCCATTTTGTTTTGATGGAAATGTAAAAGTAGAATGTTGATATTGTATAAATAGGGGGCTTTGAGTTTTTTAATGTTTTTGAATCGATCAATGCAATAAAAAAAAATTGGAATCCAGATCATTTACTAATTATCCATTTTTTGATTATCCCACCCTTGTAAGTATATTTTTTTTCTCTAATGAGATGGGAAGTTATATAGTACCTTTCTAAAATCTTACTACTCATAAGCATAAAGTTGATTCTAAGTAACTTAAATATATGCATTTAAATTGAGTGAGTTTAATTGGGGATTAATATTTTAATTAAAAGATAAGTAAAGACTAAAGGTAATGTTTCAAGTAACAACATGAGAGAATGTATTAAATTTAGTGTATGGGATTCTTTGTAAAAATCCACTCACTTAAAAAAACAAATCACACTTTACTAATCCACCTACATTCTCAAGAAGTCTTCCAAAATGATGGTGTACAAATAATATAATTTATAATTAAGTTATTTATTTATTTAAATTGAAGTATTTACAATATCATGTTATTTATTTATTTTTTAAATTAATATAATTTATAATTAAGTTATTTATTTATTTAAATTGAAGTATTTACAATATCATGTTATTTATTTTTTAAATTAAAGTATTTGCAATATTATATTATGTTATTTTTTTAAATTAAAGTATTTGTAATATCGTGTTTCTTCCAAAATGATGGTGTACAAATAATATAATTTATAATTAAGTTATTTATTTATTTAAATTGAAGTATTTACAATATCATGTTATTTATTTATTTTTTAAATTAATATAATTTATAATTAAGTTATTTATTTATTTAAATTGAAGTATTTACAATATCATGTTATTTATTTTTTAAATTAAAGTATTTGCAATATTATATTATGTTATTTTTAAAAATTAAAGTATTTGTAATATCGTGTTGTGTATATAGTTTTTGGCTTGATTTGTGTAAAACAATTGTGTATAGATACATTATTTATTCTCATATTTTTCTATTTTTTAGAACTTTGTACTGTAATGATGATGTGTAAAACAATTGTGTATAGATACATTATTTATTCTCATATTTTTCATTAATAATGTTTTTCTATTTTTTAGAACTTTGTACTATAATGATGATGTGTACCATTTTCTAACAAAATGTATGAAACAAACAAAGAGAATAAAACTAATGTTATTCATATTTGAATATGATAGCAATAAAAGTATCATAATTATAATGGTTTTTGTACACCAAGATATCTTGATAAGTAATTAAGTGAAGATGATGTTTATCTTTCCCAATACTAACAAAATCTATGAAACAAACAAAGAGAATAATACCAATGTTATCTATACTTAAATATGGTAGAAATGAAAATACCAATTTTATTATGGTTTTCATATACCAATTTTTTAATAAATAATTAAGAAATTAAATACACAAATATACAAATAATTAAGTAATTAAACACACACATATTGTATTATTAAAAAATTATTTATTAAAAAAATACTCACTTAAAATATATTTATGAAAAATTATATTCTTCAAACCAAAAACTATATACACAAAAGATGATAAATATTTCACACATATATAAGTGATCATATTTACCATATTTTAATTGTAGATATGTAAACTATAGTTTTAGATATTTGCTACTTTATTAGTCCTTACCGAAGGCCTGAGGCTATAACAATCGATATTGCGTTGACCACGATTTTGTTTTTGCATTGACAAAAAATTTCTAGTTTTTTTACATAGTTTAACTTTGTTGCGAGCGAACGATTTTTTTTCCTGTCTTTTGATTGGTCCTTCAAAACAACATATTATTGGTAGGCTGACGACGAAAATTTAATAAGCAATTTAATTATGCAGCTGTAATGGATGGTTGGAGCGAGTGCATGTACGAGAATTTAATAAGCAATTTAATTATGCAACTATAGCTGATGGTTGGAATGAGTGCATGTACATATGCGAAATGGGTGCATGTACAAGTCTCAAAGTTCTGACACCATCTCGGTTTCCAAAACTTAGTAATTGGGGACATTTAAAGCTATGGGCTAGACTATTTGTTTTCGGTTTTATTGCTAATTTTTTTATAACATTGATGACTATTTGAAGTGCGGAGTTGTTGGACTGTATTCATATGCATAACAATATTCCAATATTGATAACATTGATAACTATTATACTAAGTGTTGGTCGTGCGAAGGTGTGGAAGGTATATTTGTGCAGACTATATGTTTTTGTTTTTATTGCTGATTTTTGATAACATTGATAACATTGATAAGTATTTGAAGTGCGAAGTTGCTGGACTGTATGCATATGCATAACAATATTTTATTATTGATAACATTGATAACTATTAGACTAAGTGTTGACTACACAGGGATATACCTCTGCGGAGGTGCATAAGCTATATATATGTAGACTATATGGCTATACTGAAGATGTATCTATGCAAAAGATATATATGTTTAACAATATTTTTTAAGTTAAACATATGCATAAAAACATTTTGTTCACTTTATATACTTATTTTTAATATATGTATATACGTAAAACCATTGATATATCTAAAAAGGTAAAAGCTTTTGCTGTTAATGTATACATATGCATAACAATATTCTATTATTGATAACATTGATAACTATTTGAAGTGCGGAGTTGCGGGATTGTATACATATGCATAACAATATTCTGTTATTGATAACATTGATCATTATTAGACTAAGTGTTGGTTGTGCGGGGGATATACTTGTGCGGAGGTGTAGAAGCTATATATGTGTGGACTATATGTTTATGTCGAAGATGTCTATGTGCATAAGATATATATGTTTAACAATATTTTTTAAGTTAAGCATATGCATAAAAACATTTTGTTCACTTTATATACTTATTTTTTAATATAAACTTTTCTTGTTAATGTTTTCTTATTCTCATCCAAGGCAATATGCATATGCATAACAATATTCTATTATTGATAACATTGATAACTATTAGACTAAGTGTTGGTTGTGTGGGGGTGCAAGGGATATACCTGTGCGGAGGTGCAGAAGCTATATCTGTGCATACTTTATGCCAGTGCCGAATATATTTCTGTGTAGAGGATATATATGTTTAATGATATTTTTCAAGTTAAGCATATGCAAAAAAAAAACATTTTGTTCACTTTATATATTTATTTTTTAACATATTTATGCATATGAATATAATTTTTACTGACATAATCTTAAAATCATAACATATAATTCTATTATTGATAACATTTTACGTAAGACACTCTCATCCAAGACTTTGTGAATATGCATAAAAATATTCTGTTATTGATAATATTGATAACTATTAGACTAAATGTTGACTGTGCGAGGATACACCTGTGCGGAGGTGCGGAAGCTATATTTGTACGGAAGATATATATGTTTAACAATATTTTTTAAGTTAAGCATACACATAAAATCATTTTGTTCACTTTATATACTTATTTTTAATATATGTATATACGTAAAAACATTGAGATATATAAAAAAATTATATACTTATTTTTTTTTATATAAGCTTTTGTTGTTAATGTTTGTTGATTCTCATCCAAGATTTTATGTATATATGCATAAAAATATTATATTATTGATAACATTGATACCAAACACGCTACTCCAAAAACTCACTTCTAAACTGATTTCAAATTATGATAACATTTAATTTATAGAGAATCATGAAAGAAACATGATAACATCACATGCAATAATCAATATTCATGCTACAACATAAAAGAAATAAATATGACGCCATGCACAACAATAACTAACAAGCATGCATATTATAACATACAAATCTCAAAGACAATAATTAATACACAACAAAAATAAATATATAAGTAGAGAAACACATGAAAGAGAGCACTTTTCTTAATAAAAAACATTCACCAACTGGTTGCAAACCAAGGACGTTCTACCCAACCATAGACACTATTATTCCAAGTCTCAACAACAGGTCACCTCTGAGCCAAGGCTATGAATCCACAAGGACGGTTCCAGGGTGTCACTTAGCTTCCCAAACCAGTTAACACTCAATCTCTCACAGGTTCCTCAACACACAACAACCCAAATTACACCAGCTGTCTTCTCTCCAGCGTGCACAACCCAAGATAATGGACCTCCTTCTATGCCACGCAGTCTCTCAGGCTGTCCACCTCCTTCTAGGGCTCCAGTTCATCTGGTCAATAATCTCCATGTCGGGACTCTCAGGACTCGAAAATGTGAATAAAATTTAGTACATGCCAACGCATCTCAGGCATGCAGACATTAATTCATGGTTGGACTACACCAATAGTCACTACAACCAACCAACAATGGATTCTCTCCCAACAATTCATTTTTCCTTTCCCAACCAATATCAAGGATGAATGAACAATAATGAATGAGTGAAAGAGTGAATGGAGATTGAATATAATGAAGAGTGTGAACAATGAACAATGAACAATGAATGAACCCCCAAACAACCCAAAGATGGGTTTATCTATTTACTTGAAAATCAAGAACCACACAACCTTTCCCCAAGAAGCACATGTAACCACTTCTCTCCATTAAAAAAATTATGGGTAAATAAAATATGATAAAATGATTTATCCCCTTAAGCCCCCTCTCTCATGGAATCATAACTCCCTATAACTCTTGTCCTTGTCCGTCTGGAAACCGATGATGTATTTTATTATTAATAATGGTCAAAACATTACATTTCCTGGGCACGCTGGCCTCTTTAATTGTTTGGGTACTCTAGAATTTCATAAATTGACAAAATATATTATGTAATATGGGGATTCAAAACTAGGGTATTACATTCCCCTCCCCCTTATTTTGACATTGTCCCGAGTTCATATACAAAACAAAAATCAAAATTTATTCAAAAAGTCGAGAGTACTCTGCTTGCATGGCATCTTTATGCTCCCAAGTAACATCTTTAGGATCGTATCAGGTCTACTAAACTTTTACCAACTCTATAACTCGATTTCGGAGCATTTTGACTATTTTGTTCAACATGCGCACTGGTTGGACCTGAAAGTCTTCCTCTGGATCCATCTGAATCAAATTCCAATCAATAACATGGTTAGGATCATGTACATACTTTTTCAACAAAGAGACATGAAATACATTATGCACATTCATGGAAGCATGCAATGCAAGCATGTATGCAACTGGACCTATTATATCCAAGATCTCAAATGGACCACAAAATATGGCTGCTATCTTTGTACAACTGCCCAACCTTAATAAGATCTTCTTGGGATTCACTTTCAAAAGAACATGCTTTCCCACTTTAAATTCTCCAGCTGTCCTACTCTTATCTGCATAAATTTTCTATCTATCTTGTGTTGCCTTCAAATTCTGCTTAATTTTAACCATATGGTATTCCATATCCTTGGACAATTATGGCCCAAGTACTACTCTGTTTGCTGGGTTGTCTCAACTCACTGGAGTATTGCATTTTCTACCATACAAAGCCTCAAACATGCTCATCTTCAATGAAGCTTGATACCCATTATTATAGGCAAACTCAACCAAATGCAAGTAGTCTTCCCACTTAGATGGATTATCCATCACATACATTCTCAACATGTCCTCAATCACATGTTGACTCTCTTTGTCTTCCCATTTGACTGTGGATGGCATGCTGTGCTAAAATTTAGATTTGTACCAAATCCTTTAAATAAACCCCTCCAGAAATTTGAAGAAAACTTTGTGTCTCTGTTTGAAACAATTGCCTTAGGTATCCCATGCAACCTATCAATTTCCCTCATGTAAATTTATGTAATATTAACTACTGTATGAGTCATCTTTACATGAACAAAATGACCAACCTTTTTCAATTTATCCACAATTACCATTATGGAATCATGTTGCCTTGTTGTCCCAGGAAATTTAGTTACAAAATCAATGGTTACCACTTCCCATTTCCTCTCTGGAATTGGCAATGGCTAAAGCAAACATGATGGGTGTCTATGCTCAAATTTTACTCCCTGACATTCCATACATCTGGCAATGAAATCAACAACATCCTTCTTCATTCCAGGACAAAAGAATTGGATTCTTACTACTGCAATTATTTTTTGGTAACCGATATGTTCGGCATATGGAACATTATGCATTTATTTTAACACCAAATTCCTAAGTTCTCCGGAACTAGGAACATAAATTCTATCCTTATGCATAAGTAACCCATATTCCTTAATCTCATACTCTTTAATTTTCCGTTGTAAATTTTCTTACTGTAAACTTTCTTTTACATGTAGGTAATGTTGATCTGTAACAAAAACATCTAAAATTCCGCTCTTTAAATCTGACTGACGCATACTAACAACTGTAGCATGCATGGTATGTAGTCTTTTGCTGAGTGCATCAACAACTTTATTTTCTTTTCCCTTGATATGCTTGATGTCAAAGTCATACTCACTTAAAAATTCTAGCCATCTTTTTTGTTTGACATTCAACTTTGGCTGTTCAAAAAGATATTTCAGACCGCTATGGTCTGTCCTTAATTCAAATCTTTTTCCCATGAGATAATGCCTCCACATATTCAATGCATGAACTATGGCAACAAGGTCCAAATCATGTGTGGCATAATTCCTCTCGTGTTCTTTAAGTTTTTCGGACTCATAAACAATGAAATGTCCATTTTGAGTGAGGACTACACCAATTCCTTCATTGCATGCATCTATACATACCACAAAATTCTCATTTGGGTCAACAATGTTTAAATTAGGTGCACTAGTAAGCAATTCTTTCAACAAATTAAAGTTCTCTTCACACTCAGTCGTCCATTCAAATTTAATTCCCTTCTTTTGCAAAGAAGTGTTGGGATGAACAATATTAGAGAATCCTACTATAAATCTTCTATAGTAACCAACTAATCCCATAAAATATATGACTTCTGAAACATTCCTGGGTGTTGGCCATCCCCTAATGGATTCAATATTTTATGGATGTACTGCTATACCTCATTCTGAAATAATGTGTCCCAAATAATGGATCTGTTCTTGGTAAAAAAAAACAATTACTAAGCTTGGCATACAACTGATGTTCCCTCAACACTTTCAATATAAATCTCAAGTGATTTTCATGCTCTTCCTCTGACTTAGAATAGATAAGTATGTCATCCAATAATACTATGAAAAACTTATCCAAATAATTTCCGAATATGCCATTCATTAATCACATAAATATAGTTGGTGTATTGATCAACCCAAATGGCACCACCACAAATTCATAATGTCCATACTTGGTTCTAAACATTGTCTTATTGATTCCTTCTTCCTTGATTCTTACCCGATGGTATTCGGATCTCAAGTCTATCTTTGAAAATATCTTTGGCCCTCTTAGCTGATAAAAAAGGTCATCAATTCTGGGTAGAGGGTATTTGTTCTTTACTGTGGCTTTATTTAGTTGTCTAAAGTTGATACACAACCTCAATGTTCAATCCTTCTTTTTGACAAAGAGTATTGGTTCTCCCCAAGGTGAAACACTTGGGCATATGTACCCTTTCTCCAACAATTCTTCTAGCTACATTTGTAATTCTTTCAATTCAAGTGTACTCATTATGTAAGGTGTTTTTGATACTAGGTCAACTCCTGGTACTAAATCAATAGAGAAATCCACCTCCCTCTTCGATGACAATACTGATATTTCTTGGAATACATATTCAAACTCTTGCAATACTGAAAAATCTTCAAGGCTTGGCCCTTTTGTCTTTTCTGTCTCTTCCACATGAGCTGCATACAATTGACATCCTTTCCTGAAAAATTTATTCAACTATAAGGCTGAAATATCCCTTACAGAAATGGGTCTTGGAATTCCTTTCATAGTGCTTTGTTTTCCTTCTTCATCAAGACATGTAAAGGTCTTGTTATGACAATCTAGGACAACATGGTGCTGCTCCAACCGTTCCATTCCAATTAGGATGTCATACGATCCTAATGGGATGATATTCATATTAGCATTAGTACTCACTCCATTCAGATTTATTGGACAACCTCTGACCATATCATTGATTCTTCTTTTGGTTCTAGTGGCTAGCTGAACCAAAGTTGACTTTTCAAGCTCCTTTTCTCCAAATGTAATCTATCCACTATTTTAGGATCAATGTAACAATGACTTGCTTATGAATCAATTAAAATAACAACATGATTATTAATGATCTTACCCTCCACTTCGATCATATTGGATTGGTACTTTGCTTGTCAATATTCTAAGGTTGCATATATTCTTCTCATGCCTTCTACTATTGTAGCCTCTTGGATGTTGTGCATGGTATTCACTTTATCTCCTCTGTGAGGGAAATACTTGTATAAGTGATTTTCTTTGCACCCCCAACATTGGATTGATGGTCTTCCTCTTTTTCCCAAGGAATCTTCTTTCTTGGATTCATCTTTAGCAAAATGATTTTGCTAATTTTTATTAGAGATGTTTCTTTTGAAAGGAGGTTTGAATCCCTTCCACCTCTGATTATATTTTTCCTTCTTCTTATCCTTCCAATATTTCTGCATGGATTCTCTTCCCTTGCCTTGATCATACAGGTACTTGTTCTTTCTGATGGTCTTTGTCAAAGTCCTAGGATCATCATACTAAATATTTTCCTTATAAAAGGATGTTAGTCCACTCAAAAACCTATGTATCTTCACTTTTTCATCCTTGATAAATCCTACATACTTCAACAATTCCAAGAACTTCTTCTCATATTCTGTCATGGTCATGCTTCCCAAGTTTAGTTCACATATCTCTTGCATATTCTTATCATAGAAGTGCTCTGAAAGGTACTCCTTCTGAAAATATCGCTTGAACTGCTTCCAAGTGATCTTACTCTCATTAATGTGCTCAACCTGCTTCAGTTGATCCCACCACATAACAACCTTTCCATACAAATGGTATGTGGAAGTTCTGGCTTCTAGGTTGGATGAGTAGTTGTGCAACTGAAAATACTTCATGATTCCACACAACCAGGCTTCATCACCATCTTCCCTTTCTCTTTCACCATCAAAGGATGATGGCTTAAGCTTCCTTAACTCTCCTTGCAATCTTTCTAATTCATGTCTTCTTCTTTGGTGTCTAACATGAGACACTTCTAGACTTCTTAGGGAGTCTTCAGATGCATAAAGTTTCCCTGCTGAGTAAGGAGGTGAGTGTTGTCTATGATTTCTAATGGCACTTATTGAATGGATATCTCTTCTGTAGTTATCTCTTCTTTCATGATATCTGCCTTCTTCCTCCTGTCTTGAGTCTAATCCATTTCTTGTTTGCCTATGCAATTGATTTAGGATTTGCATCACTTGGCCATTTATCTGATTTTGTTCTCTCATCAACCTCTCATTCTATGCTTTGTAACTCCTCACTTCTATTTTCAGGCTTCTCACAATCTCTATTAAGTTTTATTGTTCCCCTCTGCTCCTGTGCCCATTGGATTCTATCTCTGCATTACCAACACTAATATTTTGACCTTTGGCTTCTTTATCATGACTGAAGTCTCCTTATCCTTCCTCCATTTATTGAATATGAATTCTTATCTTGAACTTATATGATTATACTCCCTAATTCTGTAAAATGTGCAAGTAACCATTTTGTTAGAATTATGCATATTATAGAAATTTTGTTAAATAATGCTACATGTCCTTTTTCTGCTCAATTCATGAAGAAATATATCATCATTCTCCAAATTATAAAAATTCAAGGTTATTCTCCTCTGAATCATATTTCCAATGAATATACCCATGCCCCAATTTGATATATGAGTTGAAAGTTATGGCTTCCTGAAAAATCCACTTTCACCCCATTTATGCAATTTCTCCATTGGTGCAATTTTATTGAAATGCCAACTTCTGTCAACTACAGAAGAAAATATGCCAGAAAATAGAGAAAATTTTATATGAGAAATAGATAATAGTAATGACAAGTAATTCATATCAACTCTCATACTTTCAATTTGATACAATAATAAAAAACTACAACAATATGGAATTTGCAACCTTGTCCTTTTTCCCGAGAAATTTTAGCAAAACTAACTATCTCACAATTTGTGCACTTCTCGAAAAAATTCATTAAACCAAAGTTATTTGTCTTGATGAGTAATTAAAACTTTTTGTAATAAAAGTTTCCATTTTTTTGATTTGGGGTCACTTTTTCTGGTCTAAAAATCTCAAAAATCCCAAAAAAGTGGCCCAAAAAAGTGGATTTTGGCCTATTTCAGTATCCCGATCTCAATCCTCTTAGGATTTATTCAGTTCCTTCATGGGTTATTTGTGTGTATTATTTTTGGACTCTCTCCAAGAGTTTCAACTTAATCTATACCTCTGTCAATGACTTAGACCCAGATCTTTAAAAACCACTATTTTGCATTTTTTGACAAATTCAAGCAGAATTGGACAATTGCCCTCTCTGACACTTTTTTATATCTCCCCTCTACGGAAAAAACCCATAAGTTTCATCTCAATCAGACTTAATTCTATTTAGTTATGTACAAAATACAGAAATGGCTCCAAACTTTGGTTTTGTTTTTTTGAAATTGTCGAACAATTTTTCCCAAGTGCAATCTGCACCATTGATATGAAATTGAAAGTATTCTAGACCGTTGATCTTATTTCTATCGGTGATCGACGATCGAAAATTGATGATTTCCTTTGCAAACCAAACCTTTCCACCGATCTCCTTGATTCTTGATCACCGACCATCAACCATTGAGCGTTTTTCTTCGCAAACCAAAAGTCGCCCATGAATCTCGCCAATGCTCGATCATTGACCATCGACCATCGATCATCTTTCCCAAAAAAACCAATATTGTTCAAAAATCTCGCTGAACCTTGACCATGGTGGATCGACCATCCCTTCGCTGACGTGGCATGATACGTGGATGATGACCTGGCATGACACATCATCTGAAGGCATCAACCGAGATGGCATGGAATGACATGTGGATGCTCACGTTGCATGACACATCATCACCCCTTTCCATCGACCATCAAAATTTTTTCTTGGAAGGGTTTGAACTTTGCACAAATTTTGTTGATGTCTAATCATCGACCATCGACGATCAGAGATGTCATGTCACCGAACTTCAACAGTTCACCGAAGTCGCTGATCCCCGACCATCAATCATCAACGATCGAAAGTGTCTCTTGGCGACCTTCAACACTTCGCCAAACTCGCCGGTCCCCTAAAATATGTCTTCTACAATCGAAGATTTATGTCGACGAACTAAAAAATTCCCCAAATTCTGTTGATCCCCGACCATCGGCCATTGGCAATCGAAGATTTATGTTGAAAAAATGGAAATTTCACCAAATTCTGCTGACCCCCAACCATCGACGATCATATATTTCTGTTGACTAATTTCAATACTTAGTAATTTCGGCCAAAATCCAGGTGAATCTTGTCTATCGATCTCCTAGCCAATATGATCTTGGTCGTTGATCTCACAACCTTTCCAAACTTCAAAACTTTATCAATTTTTAAATTTATCCAGGGCGAATATGGGCCGTTGATCTCAAGATCGAACACGATCTCGACTGTCGATCCTCTGAACTTTGCCCCGTGCTATAGTGGCCATTAACATACAAAATTTCTCGACCTTCCAGTTCAAATTTTGCTCTGCAACTCTGCAGGTTGAATCAATTAACTTCTCAGATAATTCCGAATTATTTCAAACTCAAATTTTCCCTTGAATTTGGGGATCTTTCTCTCTAATCTTTCTGTTTTTCCCTAAATTCACATAGTTTGAAATCTACAATAGATAATTTGTCTAATTCGCACTCATTCTAGCCCATACCAGTCCGATGTTTGAAACAAGAGCTCTAATACCAATATGTAACAAACCCAACCACCCACAAGTCGAGCACGCTACTCCAAAAACTCACTTCTAAACTGATTTCAAATTCTTATAACTTTTAATTTATAGAAAATCATGAAAGAGACATGATAACATCACAAGCAATAATCAAGATTCATGCTACAACATAAAATAAATGAATATAATGCCATGCACAAAAATAATTAGCAAGCATGCATATGATAACATATGAATTTCAGAGACAATAATTAATACACAATGGAAATAAATATATGAGCAGAGAAACACATGAAAAAGTGCACTTATATTAATAAAAAACATTCACCAACTGGCTGCAGACCAAGGACGTTCCACCCAACCATAGACATTACTATTCCAAGTCTCAACAATAGGTCGCCCCCGATCCAGGGCTGTGAATCCATGAGGACGGTTCCAGGGTGTCACTCAGCTTCCCAAACCAGTCAACACTCAAGCTCTCATAGGTTCCTCAACACACAACAATCCAAAGTACACTATCTCTCTTCTCTCCATCCTGTACAACCCAAGAGAATGGACTCCCTTCTCTGCCACACAGTCCCTTAGGATGTCCACCTCCTTCTAGGGCTCCAATGCATCTGGTCAAGAATCTCCATGCCATGACTCTCAGGACTCACAAATGTGAATACAATTTAGTACCTGCTAATGCATCTCAGGCATGCAGACATTAATTCATGTATGGAATACACCAACGGTCACTACAACCAACCAATAATGGCTTCTCTCCCAACAATTCGTTTTTCCTTTCCCAACCAAGATCAAGGATGGATGAGTGAAAGAGTGAATGGAGAGAAAACAAAATGAAGAGTGTGAAGAATGGACAATGAATGAAACCCCAAACAACCTGTTAGCATTGAGAATCACACTTAGAATACTATAAATGTAAGCTCAGTACCCATCAGCATGTTTAGATTTGGATGAGTGATTATATTTAAAAAAAGGGATCAAACTGATAAGGTTCAAAGCCTAATCTAATGCACACAATTCCGAAGACTATATTCCAGCAAAAAGGGCTATCATAATCTCCAACCAGCACATATTTGAAATATGAATAGAAGAAAATGCAGGAAAACATCAATATGAACAGTCAATTTCACATGAATCTTGATTGACACATTCATATGGTTGAAATTTCATTAATTAGAATCCTTCTAATCAAGAAATAAAGATTTGCTCCAATAAGAGATGCTTCACAAAATACACAGTAAATCATCCACTGCATAACTCTGTTAACAAAGATGTTGATAAATCCTTTATCAAACAATATTCCATTAGAGCAAGAATACAAAGAGAATGGACAAAGAGAGGAGCACAAGATGATCTTTGACTACACAAGAATCCTCCATCCAGATATACAGAGTCTGGGAATTTACAAAATAGTAACAGTCTTTTTCCTATCACTCCATCCCTTATCCAAGAGATCTCTCCTTAATTAAATAGAAAATAGCATCCAAGTATCCTTAGGAGGTCGAATCCCGTCTCCTCCATTGGATATAGGTGGCAACAATCAAAGAGACAAAAATCTAACAAACTGCTAATTTTCAGGAATTTGTTGGAAGTCATTAATAAATGTTTCCACCTCATCGCATGAGGCCTTTGATGGAGATAAAACTTAGGTGCAGGTGTCCCTTGACATCTAACTGATCCTTTATAATCCATTCGAATCCTCCTTGACAGGTGGCAACCTCCCAACAAGGCGAATATCAAAACCGTGACTGCTACAAGAAATTAGGTAGCGCTGTTGTAAAACAATTTGTAGCGCCACTTATATGTATGATATCTCTCGAACCATAACACATTTTGAAAAACTGAGAGAGGTTTTTGTTATTTGGAATGTTATGAACAAAAACCTCCTCCAGTTTTCAAAAATACCTTCTCAATGGTTCACAATACAAGTTTTAAGTTAGTCACTCAAAACTGGCAGAAGCATCCAAAAATAATTCTGCATAATTCAGTTTCTGCCAGAATTTAGGGAGCAAATTTCGGTAGCGCCCACCTGTGTGTTTGCGTGCGATTGGGTAGCATAAATCCGTGGGTGCTTTTGATGCTTGGAACCTTGTGAGAGTGTTGTCAATGTTTGTGTCTTTGGCTAATGTTGTCTTGAGATGTCGATTAATGCTTGAACTTGGAGATTGGGCATAATCCAACATAAATTTAATTTCCCCCCATTATATTCATTTGCCAAAATGAATAATGAAGGACTTATGAAAAACTGAGGCATAAACCAATCTTGTGCTAACACAAACCAAAGATGGGTTTATATATTTACTTGAAAATAAAAAACCACATGGCCTTTCCCTAAGAAGCACATGTAACCACTTCTCTCCATTAAAACAATTATGGGTAAATAAAATATGATAAAATGACTTATCCCCTTAGGCCCCCTCTCTTGTGAAATCATATCTCCCTACAACTCTTATCCTTATCTTTGTGGCAGCCAATGATGTATTTTATTACTAATAATGACCAAAAAATTACATTTTCTGGGCAAGCTGGCCTCTTTAATTGTTTGGGCCCTTCGACCTTTCATAAATTGACAAAATACATGATTTAATAAGGGGATTCAAAAGAGGGGTATTATATAGGTTGATCATTCCTTTTTATGAATGGGAGAGGCTCAATAGCACACACATAAGAGGTCTATTTCAATCTTATCTATGGACATAACTTCTTTACCACATGCACACTTCTAGGATGAGCACATACTCTCTTCCCCCATAACACACTGGAAGATTCAAGGGCACATATACTCCACAACCAAGTCCAATCCATTATGGTATCAATCTAAATTTAGATCGTTATGAAATTTCAATTGAAATAGCTATGACCACATTAGCTTTGTGGATTTCTTGTTAGAACACTAGAATTTGAGTAAGCACTTCAATTAAGTAAGTATTTCAATTGAAAATTTAGTAAGGGGGCATAAATAAATTAGAGTTTGAAATTATTTGCCTCACCTGTTGTTTTTTTTCCTATTTTTTGTTGTTATTCCAGTGCATGAAAAGGCTAGCTTAGGAGGAAGGTTTACCACATTCAAGGTGAGTCAATGATTCAATCAATACTTTGGCTTCTATGTTGAATTTGGGAACCAAATACATCCTAATCTATGAAACATTGGCGGGAGG
>JZKD02S1676293.1:490833-517191 GCA_000966675.3 Picea glauca | reverse complement strand
TTCTTTTTCCAAGAAGACTTGGGTGTATAGGGTTGACTGAGGAATTGAATGGTTAGATTGGCTACAAAAAAATGGGCTAAAACCAAAGGATGGTGGGGATGTGACTAGTGAGGAAAGCATAGAAAATGTCTCTATGTGTTTCCCAACCTGATATGTCGCTAAGAAAGGGTTTTTTTTGGGTCATGGAAAGTATACCTTTTGGAGAAAAAGACAAAATCCATTAACTAAGGGCTAGATGTGATAGACACATAGAGGGTCACATGTCCTCCAATGGGAACACTATGGAGCTTCAATCATCCACGTATCGCTAATAGTTTTGTAATACCAAGCATGATAATGACCTAGCTCAAAAAGATATTTATAAAATGTTAGAGAGTTGATTCTAAATATATTAGATAGCATTAAATTCTCAACATTTAAAGTTTAGTAAATCTTTGCAAATTCGTGGCTTGAAACATAAGAAATGGCTTCACAAAGTAAAATTACCTCAAAAAGAGGCCAAATAAGTCCACAAACCATTTGATTGGAAGAACAAATTACTTGGAACCATTTGATCAGGAGAACAACATATGGGTGGATGGAAACTTAGGTTAAGAATTATTGATTTGCATGCAATGTAATAAAAATACGCTGAGCCGATTACAATGTTCACTACAACCTTCAAGCATGGACAAATAATATTAATAAGAATGAAACATGAGTAAGTTATTAACATTAAAAAATTCATCACCTGAAATTATAATATGATCTTTTTTTTAATCCACAATTTCATCATTCTAATGGTGATCGTGATATAGAGAAGAAAAGGGGAGAGGATATTTTAAAATTATAAAAAATATTTCAAAATGCAATACAATATGTATAGTTTACTCTTGTTTCACACATATATACCTATATAATATGTCTCACATAAAAGCAGGACATGGTCAAGCAAGTAAATATACTTACCATACAATCAATTAACCATTATGTTGGTAGGAAACACCTCTCCTTTATGGCTACCTCTATAAAGTATGCCATTGCAATAGTTGTATAATCCCACCAAAAAAATAATTTATACATTACATATCCATAATGGAGTTTTGTGCTCTCCATTGGATCCCTAAATCATCATCTGTTAAGGTGAAAAAATGGTTGCTTAATGCGTCAAGAATGATAAGGACCATAATTAAATGGAACTAAATTAAACTATTAATCCTCTAAGGTCCTTATTGACAATCAAGTAGGACAAGCATAGCTTGAAGGAGTAGCTTTGGGCATCATAGTCGACGAAAGGGATTACCTCTTTGTTAAGAACAATTTGTTACTTCCCAAATTGTATTTTATGAATAAAACCTTAATACACAAGGTACAACAAAGGGGAAGCTATTAGGATGGTTGTTAATGTCACCTAAGCAACCTATCCTCTTCACTTTAGGTCGACTCTTCCCTTGCTGTAGGATTACTAAAGCTAAGCAATGAGGCACAAGGTGAAGTGAGAGTAACTTTAGTAAAACAATATTTTGGGTTTTTTATGATTTTAAACGAGGTGATAGAAAGAAGTAGAGAATAATGCCAAATCCAACAAGGGAAATGGAGTCAAGGTTAATCAAAGCAACTTATGGAGCCAAAAGAAAACCCCTATTAAGAATTGGTCTATTTTATTCAAGGATCGGGAATAAGATATTAGAACCAAGGAGGAAGAATAATATCTTATCTAATCAAGATTAGCAATGAAGACTAAGGCCTCACAAGAAGGGGTCCTCAAGGGAGCAACCTTCACTAGCAAGATCAACTATATCTAGATAAACATATTCAATACTTCTCACTGGGGTTCCAAGATGGATAAAAAAATCAAGGCACCAAATAATTATCAAACCAACAAAGGAAGAATGAAAGGAGTTATCCCAAAACATATTCCCTCCATTGGTAAAAAAATCCCTTCAATGGATCGATCTAGTTAGCTTGTAGAAGACTTGAGCATTTCACCATCAATCTTTATGCATCGAATAAGAACTAAGATAGAGAAGCTTCGAGAATTGACACCAACATCCACAAAGAAAAAAACATTTACAAAACCATATGCTCCAATAAATATATGTCAATTAATCTCTAAGGAGTGGAACCTCCAAAATCCAACACTACAAGAAGAACACCTTCTAGCAGACGTTTTTGCAGAGGTTTCTAGTGTTACAAAATTTGGAAATTTTTTCAAAAAAACCTCTGTACAACCTCCTCTATTGGTTGCAGAGGTTTTAACGAATGTTCCATATAACAAAAAGAATTTGGAAGTGCGCACCTAAACATACAATGAACCAGAAAGATCTTACGTAAAATGCCCCGGTACGCAAATAAAACAAAAAATGCATCGGTGCACCATTACATAAATTCCGAGTGCGTACATAAAATTCCCTAGTGCATACATAAAACAAAAAACGCGTCGGGCCATTACATTAATGCTCTGATGCGTACATAGGACAAAAACACACTGATGCGTTTATATTTATTATGCCCTGGATTCCCATTTTGTTGTATGCAACACCAATGCACTTTTGTTTTATGTCCATCCCCGTGCTTGAATAATTCATACGTGTTGGTGCCTGTATTACCCTATGCACCGAAAGGTACTGAAATTTCAAATATTCAAGGTGAGATGCCAACATCATTCTTTGCTTCGAAGCATATGTTGTTTTATTACATATAAAACATCAATGCGTTTATTTTATTTAAAGCACCGATGTTGTTATTATATTTAAAGAACTGGTGTGTATTTATCACATGCCCACCATAGAATTCTAAAACGATATATATATTATCACACGGTATATGCATTGATGCTTCAATATATTTAATATGCACTCGTGCTTCAATATGCTTAATATGCACCGATGCGTATAACCCCTTAAAAATCACTGATTTTTATATTATTTCAGGGACCATTTTGCGAGTTCATAAGAATGCACCGATATGTATATATTTTAATTAATTGTTTTTTTAACAAATTTTTTTTATAACAATATTGTTTTATATTTTTGTTATTGCATTTTGATACAATGATTGCATTAATGCCTTATCCAACATATTACAAATCTATTATTTGCAACAATGTAAATCATTCACATATTAATTAATCAATTATTTGCAACAATGTAAATGATTCACATATTAATTAATAAACAATGCAACATTTTACAACATTTGAGAATGCACTAAAATAACAAACCCATTTTATTATATACGAATAAGAGACCCATGGTCATACAAAATGGGACAACACAAAGGTCCTCAATAATCAACATGGAACCAATATGTAATTGTTACGCTTATTGGTAACATGTCATCATGAAATTGGGACATTATGTCCACTACATTAAGCAAAATCCTTGATTTTTACATACCAATATTCCAAAATGTCCAACTTGCAGTAACATTCAATTATATCAATTTTCATTCATCACTTGAATTGGTGTCATTGCTAGAGCTGTGTGCATGCCTTATTTCTTGGTGTCATTGTAGGCAATATTATACTTTGGTTATTTAAAAGGATGTTTTCTTGCTCGACTTGTGTTTGACGTTCCAACTATTCATGGTCCATATACAAACATATAAATGAAGTGTAATAAGTAAATCTACATTTATAATATATTATAATATACATGATTGCGTAAATAAAAAATCATACCATAACAACGAGTGATTCATAAACCATACACATACTTTTGAAGCTTTTCCTCATGCCGTGTAACAAAATATCTTTTGTTGGATCCTCTCCATACTTTGTTTCCTGCATGTTTAATATGTCATGACAAAACATAGTCAATATAATTAATATAAAGGTTTCTTATTGTTCCATTAATTATAAAACAAGGGAAGTTAAACACCATAGCTACTTACAAATTGTTCAATTAAACCTTGATACTTCAACATATACTCACAACCCTCGCTTAACCCAATGTTGATCAATTGTTGAATTGACTCTTCTTTGTATGTGAGCACTTATTAGAAGGCATCCATGGACCAATGTAAATTAATTATTTAAATATAAAGATCATAACAAATATGAAAACTTAATTAGCATCAGAAACGTAAGTACTTACAAACTTTACGATCAACCCTCATCTTCCTTGTCATCCTGTCTTATGTGTTGATTGAGTTCCATTTTCTTTTCTTTTCTGCAACAAAACAATTGAAATTATTATTTAATATGATAAATAGATTTGATGTAAATAAAAGAATAAATGAATGATCACATACCTCTGATGCACATTGTTGTTGGGATGCGTCCTCTTGTGATGCGATTATGTTCATTTCTTTTACCATCTCCCTGTACATTTTTTTGGACATCCCTACCAACATGCATTGGCTTTTCCCCTCGTTTGTCGCTTGGAATTTTCATAATCTTCCCCCCCCCCAAAAAAAATAAAATAAACACAATATTTTTTTTTAAATGGACATGAAAGTAAATATAGAAAAACAAATTAATTTAGTAATTATTGGAACATATTATAAAAAAACATGTCTAGTAATAATACCTTTTATATGATTCTTTTTTGTTATTGTAAGTTTTTTCTATTGCAAGTCTCATGGGTCGCATTGACCATGTCTCAAGAAACGATTCTTGTAGTGTATGTATAGCCTGATACTTGGAGTCACTGGATTGTTTTTTGTATTGTAAGTGGAAACTAGGTCTATACGTTCTTTGCATTATATCCCTCAAAGCTCTATAGAATAATTTTCCCCTCTCATTAACATCAAGCACCACTCTAGCTGAACTAATGACCAATCCATTATCATCATTTACATACTTACAAATTTTTGTCCTCTTAGGACAAGATTTAGTTCCCTCGCTATCGGTCCCTACATAACATAAAAAAAATGTGAAATCGAGTGCTTAAAACTTGTTAACGATTAATGTTAAGAAATCATTTTTTAGTAAAAAGTCAAAGATAAACTTAATGTTAATTACCTTTCGATCCACTTGTTTCCTCTCTTTGCAACATTTCCATAAAGATTTTAAGCTCTTTTGTACTTAGATTGCGAACAATCTTATCGAGTTTCTTTAAGTTTTTTCTCTGCATGACACACATTAACTAATACACATCATTAGTTTAAACTTAAAAATATTTCAAATATATTAAAATTTTAATAAAAATTCAATAACTTACCTCCCTCTCTTCTTGGGATGAGCTACCATTGTGCTCGCTACAATAAGATGTTTTCTTTGAACTTCTATCAACCAACTTATATAAAAAAAATCAAGAAACATCATAAATATAAATTATGAAATTTTTATATAGTCTAGTATTTCGATGCACATCATTAAATATAATGCCCCGGGGTGTCAAACATATACTCACACTAGTGCATACTATTAGTCATTGCGCACTGCTTACCCACACACATATGATACAAAAATAAGTACTATTTATTTTTTCAACCAATAGGTGCTTTTCACAGATATATGCACTCCGATGCACTTTTCTATAAAGTGAGCACCGAGTCGCTACCTTTGTA
This sequence comes from Picea glauca, assembly GCA_000966675.3. Taxonomy (NCBI): domain Eukaryota; kingdom Viridiplantae; phylum Streptophyta; class Pinopsida; order Pinales; family Pinaceae; genus Picea; species Picea glauca. Next base: position 511,698 of record JZKD02S1676293.1, on the reverse strand, counting down.
CAATGCACACTGGTACGATTTTCCTATACAATGTGCACCACGTACCACAGAATTTTTTTTTGATAAAATCACTGACAACAACATAATTGACAAGGTTTGGGATACGATGCAATGAGTGGTACCATTGCAATGGATACCAAATGGCCCATATGCAACTAAATAAACCCTATAAAAACATATTGCTTAAAAAAAAAACCCTATAAAAATTTATTGCTTAAAAAAAGAGGGGAACAAAAAAAACAACAAGAAAACTAGGGCTTCAAATACAAAAAATAACTATGAAACACTTTTATTTTATTTTTAACATGCATTGAAAATAGTTTGAATCAAATAGGGAAAGATTGAAATGATCAATAGAATGAAATCACATACTTGAAATTTCTTCTCTGTAGATATGTATGTGCCCTACATATCCCTTCCAAATTTGTCTCTTCAAAAAAATCTACCCACTCGAAAGTCTTTGATGGTAAATCTCTCTTCCACAAATGTTCCCTTTAAATTGTGCCAAAAAAATGAAATAATGAATAGTGTTTTAATTTATAAACAAATACATTTTGAAAAATGAAATTCACTCTCTTTTTTTGCTGTGTTTTTTCACTATATATACCATACCGGTGTGCTAAAAATCCCACCAATACATTTTGTATGTAAAAACACTTAATAAACTATACATTTAAAAAATCAAATTTGTCGTCAAATCAGTGCACCACAAAGATTAATGTGCACCAATGCATATATACATAAAGACACGTTGATACCAATTTTATCGACAAAATAAAAATGCAAACCTCCACAATTAAAATTTACGAATATTTTTCTTTATGGAGGTTCTAACGAAGGTCATCGTTCAGTGTGTTTCATAGTGTAGTGCATCGATGTGTCTGTATACATGTGTTCTATATATACAGACGCACCGGTGTGTAAGAAAATAATTAAAAGCACTGCTAACTTTTGATATCAAATTCATGCAAGTATTGATGATGGTTTCGGCTCAAATGCAAGAAAAATAAGGTTATAGTATCAAATGGCCAATACTTCAGATTGCAACTCATTCCATATCATTGCAAGTTTGTGAACTTCTCCCAACCGTTTGAAGTAAGTCTAGATTTTATTTATAATTAATTTATCTGATTGAGTTTATGTCATTTATGCACATGCATTTGAATAATTATTCATCGAATTTTGTAGGATCATAAATTGGGATCGATTTTGGATGAGCAAGATATTCCACCAGTGCAAAAATGTCGCAAGTTCTTATCAGGAGAAAGATACCGCAGGAAAATGTTTGATGAAGATGGACAACTGCTTTACCTTGCCAATTGTAACATGCCATTTTCCGGTAACATGCAACACGGGTAAATGGTATTAGTGCATGAATTAGATCTCTTTTATGGCATGCCGATGGTATGTGGTTGTTCAAAATGTAAAGGATTGAAGAAGAACCCTTGACGTGTCACATTGTCCCATTATATTAATGGTCAACTAGCCAAAGTTGATGGTCTGATACCTCCCACTGCGATCAAGAATCCAATAGGTGGTATAGAAAATACACGTAGGAACACTTCCATATGCTCCTTTTTTGAAAATTTGAAAGTTAGATCAATTACGTTTCATCCTAAATTTTCCAACCTGTCTCGTTTTGTTGAGTCAATGTATATTTCTTATAATGAGCCAAAGTATGCTATCAATACTACCCAAAACATCACTACTGTGAGATCCACAAAGTTGTATGAGTTAAGAGTAAAACTTTTCAAGTACACACCAAAGTCTGTTCAATTGTTGGAAGGTAGCAATGAATTCCCTCTTCGTATCATCTGCAAAGTAAATACCAGACCTGTTACAACCGAGTTTTGTATGGTGCTTGGTCATCTTCCATGATTGTGCTCGATGTTGGAATTGAATTCTCTTTTTGTGATAATAATTATATGATTTCCAATTCTAAAATAGATGTTGCAATCTTGGGTTATTTATCCTTTCACATGTATCTGTTCCTCCCAAACAATCAGTGGCACTTATGCCATTTTGCAGTCCTCTTTATAGTCGATATGATTACTTGAATATTGTCAAATACAAACATAACATTTCCATGTATAGTATGTGTATGAATGATTATGCTTCTAGAAAATTTAACATGAAAAACTTGTTATATATCGACGATCATCCATGAACTCAACTCATGGGAACATCGCAAGGTTCATAAATAGTTGCAAGGCCTCATTATTTAGTGAAAATTGTTCCTTTGAGGAACACTCCAATGACAAAGAGTTCTTTATGAAAAGGAAGACATCTAGATTTGTTGTTGTGCATGCAATACATAGTTTGTCTCTTGGTGAGGAGTTGTTAATAATCTATAACTTTCGTAGACCACCAACTACTCGTAAAAAACGCCATGCATTGGGTCTACCTTTAGACGTCCCCTTGGGGTGTAAGAAAAATATGCCCGATTAATTGTATTTTTGGAATTTCAGTGGAAATAATGTAAATGTGTTTCTTAATTCGACATTTGTTTTATAAAGTGGTTGGTTACATGTTACAATCATTACATCAAAGATGGGGACTAAGCTCCCTATAACATCTACACATGGGATTTTGTTTATTTTATTTATTGAGATTGCTTAGTGCTTTTTATATTTTTAAATATTAATATAAATTCAATTTAATTTAATAATATTTAATCCTTAATAAATTAATTAAATTCTTCATTAACGTAATCAAATACTTACATTTCCTTATGAGGAGATTCATAATTAAGTTGGTGGTGGAGCAAAAAATCATAAAGTTATTTAAAGCAAATTGTGTGCATTAAAATTCATTATTATTAATGATTTCATTTTCATATTTAATAATTACATTTTTTTAAAAATACATATTGAAAATTCATTATTATGAATGATTTTGTTTTCATATTTAATAATTATGGTTATTATATATTTTTTTAAAATATAACAATTATAAATTTGATTAGAGACAATTATTATAATACTATCAATAAAATAAATGAGAAAATAACATTTCATAAAAGTAATTTTTTTTTGTAAACATGTTTAATCAACATATTGTATCTTGCTAGAAATTAAATAATTCACCTTGAAGAAGAATTAAACATTATAACATTAATAGTTATAAGTTTTCACAATTACAATCCAAAGTAAACGATTTCATAAAACTAAAGTTAAACATTATATGGCAACTCTAAATTGTAATGAGTGATACATCTTAAATTTAATTTAAAAACAAAGAAATCATTAGCGTACTTATAATAAATTTTATAAATCAAACAACAACAACATCAACATGATTGGACCTTTTGGGTGCAACTTTTCATAGACACTTTTTTGTAACTGTTTATGGTTTAATGAGCACAATCTTTCTTACTTTTGGGCAACAAAATACAAGGTCACATGTATTCTACATAATGCAATTTTCTTTTCTGTTCGGATGAAATACAAATTACGTTTTTTTCTGAGGAAAAAAAAACAATATCAACATGATTTGAAAAACACAATATACATGTGTGCTATACTGTTTATAGCGCACCAATGTGATTGAAAGCGCACCAATGCGATTGTTACGTAAAAATACATTGAGAAACAATTAAATTGATAAAATAGGTATGCAAAATTCCACAATTAAAATTTTGCGGAGGTTGTACTTTGCGGAGGAAATCACTCTTCAATGCCTCTCATAAGTTAGTGCATGGACTCGATCCTTTGCCACTTCCTCAGTGCTCTGCCTCACATCTCCTCCTCCACGGACATCTCGAATTTCTCCAAGATACCATCCTCATAATTCCTATAGCCATAGTATGAACTTGCATCAAATATATTGTAAATCACATACCTACACCTCCTCTTCTTCGCCTCGAGGGGGATTATCCAATAACTCTTTTAAGACGGGGAGGAATTTTGTATCCCTGAATTATCTGTAACAAGGGCCGTTGTCGGTGGCACTGGGAACATCAACTTCGTTCCCTTCCAAGTTCGTCATCTTGGACCCTACTTTGGCATAATTAGGATTGCCAAGCTTTACAATCAGAGCTTCCCAGTGCCCCTTTTCCCTGTTCAGTAAGAAAATACCCTAGTGGATGTCTTAGTTATAACATCACGTCAACCTCAAGAATTACCTAAGGTCCACATTGTATATTTAAAAGAAGTTAAGAAGCACATTTGGAAATATAATCAATGATCCATAAGTTTTGTTATCACACTTTATCGCTAAATATTAAGCATTGCCTTCAACTTGACTACTCCTCCATGAGATCCTCACCCATGTACTTACTAAGAATCTCATGTTTCTTCTTCTCCACAACCATGCACTTGATCTCTTTCTCATCCATAAGGGGCACATGGGAAATAAAATCTCTCTCTCTCTCTCTGCTGTTGGTTTCCCTCGTTTTTCTCTCCCATTTATTCCACCACATCCTCATCTTCCTCGAATCAGACCAGATTAATGGTAACGACCTTCCTACTCTTGATCGTCAACCTGGTCTCCCTCTAAATAGACTTGACCCTATGCCACTCCCTCAGTTCTCTGTCCTGCATCTCCTCCTCCACATGCCACTCAAATTTCTCAAAGATACTGTTCTCATCATCCATGTCGCTATAATAACTAGCTTCAATTCTCTCTTAAGTTGCATACCTAGACCTCCTCTTCTTCTCCTCGGGGGGATTATCAAATATCTCTTTGACATCAGAGAGAAACTTCCCAACTGCCCTTGTACAATTGATTGATGGAAGATGGCATGTTATAATCTTCCAATAATCAATTGTACAAGTGCGGCTGGGAAATTCCTCCTCGACGTCAAAGAGTTATTCAATAAGCTCCCAAGGCGAAGAAGAGGAGGTCTAGGTATGCGATTTACAAGCGAATTGATGCCAGTTATTATGGCGACATGGATGATGAGAATGATATCTTGGAGAAAGTCAAGCAGATCACAGAGGAGGAGATGCGGGCCAGAGTACTAAGGGAGTGATAGAGGGTCGAGTCTATCTAGAGGGAGGCTAGGTTGATGATCAAGAGCGGGAAGGTCATTTCCATTAATCCAGTCCTATTGGAGGAATATGAGGATGTGATGAAAGAAATGGGAGAGAAGGACAAGGGAAACCAACAATAGAAAGAGTGATAGTTTGTTGCCCATGTGCCCCTTTTGGATGAGAAAGTGATCAAGAGCATGGTTGTGGAGAAGTATAAACATGAGCTTCTTAGTAAGTACACGGGTGAGGATCTCATGGAAGAGCAAACCTAGGCCAAGGAAATGCTTAATATTTAGTGATAAGACATGCTCACAAAGCTTATGTATCATCGATTGTTTTTCCAAATGTGCTTCTTAACTTCTATTAAATATACAATATGGATATTAGGTTATTCTTGAGGTTGACACAATGTTATAATTAAGACATCCACTAGGGTTATTTATTGTTGAATAGGGAAAAGGGGCACTAGGAAGCTCCGATCGTAGAGCTTGGTAGTCCTAATTATGCCAAAGTAGGGGCCAAGATGACTGACTTGGAAGGGAACTATGTTGATGTGCTTGGTGCCACCACAAAGGAACTCGGTTATCGATACTTCAGGACTACAAAATTCCTCCCCATTCTCAAAGAGATATTTGGTAAGCCCCCTCAAGGAGAAGAACAAGAGCTGAAGGTATGCGATTTACAAGTGAATTGATTCCATTTCATATTATAGCTACAGAAATGAAAATGATGATACCTTGGAGAAAGTCGAGCAACCAATGTAGGAGGATATGTGAGGCATATCACCAAGGAAGTGGTATAGGATCAAGTCCATGCGTTAAATTATGAGAGGCATTGAAGAGTGACCTCTTTTTTTGCCTTCGCAAAGAAAAAAGTCCACACAATTTAATTTTATAGGTTTACATATGTATTTTGTGAATTGAATTGTTTTTCTTTTGGCTGCTCTTGCTAATGCGCTCAACATCGTTGTCATATTTTACTCACTTAAAATTCTTTTAAGGCACATATATATAGATAATACGAATTTAAAATATAAAACACAAATATATATAACTAATTTGTATTTATAAAAAACTGAAATTAGTTTATGTTTGCAAAATAAAAATTGAAAAAGTAAACGATGCTATTTATAACTTCATATGCATTGATACCGGGGTTCCATATCAAACATAAGGCATCAAACAATAATGTGTTAAATTTATCGCACCGGTGCATCATTGTTAGTCGAACATTGATATCTATAGAGGTGCATTGTGATATACAGTGCACCAGTTAAGGGTTGTCATACAAAACAACATGCGATTCCATTTCACATATGAACTATGTAACTTGGGGCGATTGGTTCTATGGAACACACCGCTAGAGTATAATTTTTTAATGATAAATCAAGCGATGCGATTTATTATATGAAAATCATCGATACTCTATGTTCCTTCGAACATCAGATGATTTTTAATGGTGCACTATCTTTTATGATGCACCAACAATAGGCACATTTTAAAGGATACACCACAACGACAATTTTTTAAATATTTCTCCTAGTGCAACTCACTTAACCACATCGATGCGTTTCGGGGAATGTAACACATCGACACTCCATTTTATCTTTGTATGCGTTGATACTGGTGCATTTTTCTTATAATGCACCAATAACAGGGCATACCTTAAAACAAACATATATGTTAAATTATTATGTATTTTTCTCACTGTCTTGTAGTACACAACACCAATGCGTTGTGTTTATTTGATGCATCATAGAGAAATTTTTTTGTATCAAAAACTGGGTGGTGTGCTGGATTAATAGAACACACAGATGTGTTTATCTCAATTGGCACATTGCCTAGGATCTTAGTGGTTCTCACCATAAGACACATTGCACTGATAATTTGTGAAAATTCAGCCCAGTGTCATGCTCTTTAAAACATCGATGGGTGTTTGGACCTAGGCACACCGATAGGATGATTTTTTTTATTGCAACATAAGCGGTGTGATGTGTTAATATAAATGCACTAGTCCTACTGTGTTATTAGAGCATCGATGTTTTGTTTAGCGGTGCACTCTGTTGTTAAGAGCACCAAAAATGGTCCATCCACTAAGACGCCCACAACATCGGTGCATTTGGTTAACATAAATGTACTACCACCCCAATTTTTATTGAATGTAAACATGGTGGTGCGGTTTTGCTAACTGATTGAACTGGTGCAATATAGTTTCTATAGCAATGACACGATGTTTAATAGTGTGTCATCTAGTATAACACACCAGTGATGTTGTTGGCACTATGGGCATCGCTCTTTTATACTGATTTATTTTAAAATAAACAGTGCGATGTGTTACTATGAACGCACCAGTGCTACCGTGTTATTGAAGCGCCGTTGTTTTGTTTAACGGTGCTTTTTGAAGCATAGAGCATCAGATACAAGGTGTCAAAGGAAATGCCTTGCTATGCCAAATCTATCAATATTTGTTCTGGTGTGGTTCTGTTAATGGAGCCGATGCATTTTTTTAAAATGGTTTCACCGTTGAGTTAAATTTACGTGTCATATTTTGAGCAGTGCGTTTCGTTAAATGGAATGCATCGATGTGTTTGTGTTCAAAAAGCGCGAACATGTTGTTTACCAGGAGTTGTCTTTTAGAAAGAACAGATGCAGGGAGTTTAAAAGGACGTACCGGTTAAGTATGGTAAAAACTAGTTGCACTAGTTGCGATGCTTATTATGAAGTTAGCACATGACGCACTATGCTCGGGCAAGTTGAATCAAAAGGGTGCACTATGTGGAGTCAGAATATTTTTTTGAAAAAAGTCTCAAATTTAAAGCTAGATTCAAATTTTAAACGGATGAAAATGAAAACGAGAAGGTAATAAAAAAAATGCCTAGACTCTTATGTCCCAAGGAGGCATGGTTCCACCGTTGAGAGGAAATGAAAATTTGTGGTAATTTAAAAAAAATGGAAATGTGTGGAATCTACCAATGGAGCTATACAACTCGCTGAGGAGTACTAGAAACAAGGCATCCTTAAAAATATAGTGAGAATCAATGATTTCTTAAGATATTGGAAGCACAGGATGAGGTGTCACAATGAAAATCAGTTTGGTACTATTTTTTATTTACCCTTTCACAATGTGCTAGAGGACAATTTTATGCACCAATTTGTAAGATTCAATGGCACTGGTGCACTTTGATCAATGCTTGTTATTTTATTTATAACGTATGATGGTGCATTTGAACATAGAATCACTAGTGTGTTATTTTTTAGTTGCACATCGATGCTTATGTACGATAAAGGCGCATGGGAAAAAATCTTGGCAAAATCCTCTTGCCGACTGCCTCTGTTAACAACCTCCACTATGAATATTGACTGTGGGTTTGAACATTTAAGCACTGATGTGATATGTTTTAGGTGTGCACCAATGTGTATGTACCTTAAAGGTTCATCGATAAAAAAAATCTCCAATATGCACCAGTATGCACCAATATGCAATCAATATCTACTTCGCTGATAAAACAGGGCTTCACAGCATCCACACTAATCTAATGTATTTAAGCACTTAGAAAAGGTAAATAGATCAGATCCAACAGATCAAGCATTAAGCATAGTCATATAGGTCAGATCTAACATTCTCACATATCATTAGCACTAAGCATAAGCAGATCTATCTAAATATATCAAAGCACTTAGCAAATAACATGTGAACACATCAAGACAAGGCACAAAGCAACATAACACAGTATTTACGTGGTTCAACCCCACCCTGGGGATACATCCACCAACTCTTCTTCTTTATTGTCTTTAGTCAAGATTTTCCCGTTCTGTTGTAGTGCATTTCTCTAGAAGGTCTCCCTGTACTTGTGCTAAAGCCTAGGTGGCTTGCGCTATTTCCTCCTGTGCTCGCCGATGGCGGGCTTCGATTCTATTAGCGATTCAGTGGAGTTGAGCTGGCTTGTCTCCCAGTTCTAGTGTTCCTAATGGCAGAGGCGCAGTGGAAACTGCGTGGATGGACTGTAGTGCATGCTACACCCCTTGAAGTTTAAACTTAATTCGATTGTATATCTCCTCATGCTGAGCCTCTTGCTTCTCTGCTATCTCCAACGAAGCATCGTTCAGTGCTGCTCCAATGAAATCTAAGTCATCTGAGGTGAGAGTAGTCTGCATTTTGGTCATAGATGCTATCGATTTCTTCCGAAAAGAAGGCTTCCAGGGGGAAACCTTCCTTTTCTTCGAGGGTTCCTCCTCGTCTCTAGGCGGTGTAACCTCGCCTTTCTTCTATTCAAATTCTGCGCCATCTCCTCCTTTCTCAGGTGAGATGGAAGCAATATTCACTGAGGTACTGCTTACGTCTTGGGCTTCTTCATTTTTCTTTGTCTTGTTGGGTCCAGGTGTATCATGCGCTTCTTCTAGACTGTCAATGTCAGACATCTCGGCAGGATCTACTAGAATGAGGAGGTCCACCGATCAGTCTTTAGTAAACTCTTCTAAGTCTTCCTCTGTCAGCTTGTAGTAAGATTGAAGTTGTTGCTTGTGCTCGTTAGCGCACATTGTAATATAAATGAAATGGCGGTCCGCGCTGAATTTTATTAAAGGACGAAACCTGTGTAAAGTATTCAGAGTTATATGAGGCGCAGATTGGATGGATACCTTCAACTAGTTGTAGTATGTATGGAACATGACATTCAACTGCCATTGCTTGTTCATGTCACTGGAATACCACAGTGTACTGAACTTCACGGCCAGAGGTTCAAAGGGCTCAATGTCCAGGAAGGTCGCACCTTTCGGCATCTCCTAGGCGATGAAATCGATTAGGATCAAAAGACAGCTGAAGTGGAATTCATATCCCTGATCTTACACTTCCTTGTAATCTAGTTCCAAATGGTTCACTAGGTACTTCTCCCAATTCATTTGTAGGCCCTTTTCACACTTCCCTGCGAGGTCGACTACAAAACAAGTCACTTGGGTGGGTCAATTCTTGCATACTAACTTTCCTACGATCAATTGACAGGATAGGTGCATTGCACTGCTCTGGATAGAGGCTACCTTGTAGCCTCGCGTTCCCTTCTCGACATCTCCATAAGTGTCCTTGATCCTTTGTGCGAGAGCGCGGTCCATGGATTTTTCGAGACAGAAATCCTATGGGTCAGGGCCTTGTATACTCAACTCTGTGATCCGATTGATCAATGTTGGATCCATTGTGATATGATGTTTCAACCACAAGTATCCGCCATGGTAACAGGACAGTAGAAACTTGACGCATGCATTCACTTCTTGGTGCCTTCCGAAGTGAGGAATCTTCATGACATTGAGAAGTGTGGACTGCGCGAGGTTCATAGTCCATGACTGGGGAACTATCTTCAAATTCCTTCCTTTTTTCTGGTCAGGTACTTATGTGGGGTGAACATGTTGTAGACCTTCCTGTCGCCGAGGTTGAATTCACTAAACTTCAGTGCTACAATTTTTTCTTGATCTGCATGAACTGCGCGTATCCCTTTCGAGAGGTACACAATGAACAAAGAGTACTCAAATTATCTGGGCACACTGTCTCGATTTATTGTGCCACTTAGAGGTGGTATATAGGTAGGTAATTTGCTTGTTTCATTTTTTATCGGATGGTTGGGACGGTCTAGTTGCGTGAGCAGTGGATGGAGAAACTTCATTGTTCTTGTAGATGAAGCCTGGATACCTTCAGACATTGACATGACTCTCTCAGTCATCAATTCAATAAAAAATTCTTCAACAAATTTCTCTACGACGCTTACTTCTTCCGGCATACACACTCGGGGTGAATAATCGCGGGTTTAGGGAGCAACTTGGACACAGTAAGAGAGAAAGAGCACGCTGGTCACTGTATAAAATCGGCTTAGTCTACGAGATCAAATTCTCAATTAGAAAAAGTGTTCTCGGTGCATGGCGCGATGGGATATATAGGTAACTTGACAGGGGTTCACTTGCAACGGGTATAAGCCTCCATTAACTCTTGTTCGGTCCGTTATGGCACGGTCCAACGGTCTGATGACGAACCATAATTTCCTTTCTTCCCATTCAGAGCGTCAATCGAACGGTTATAATGTACCCAACGACTATACTTCTTAGTCATGGTGAAGTGCCATGTGTCGTTGTTTTGATATTCTGACGAAGCTCCAATTCTGTAAATTTTCTGTCTGCGAAGTTCCCTCTGAAACCTTATGCAATTTTCTGAACTTAGCTCTCTTCTTACTTATCTTTCTAGCATTCTTTCCAGTGAGCTTCGTCTCGGTAGTTCTTTTTTCATTCTGATTCTTATCTTCTTTGGTCATAGTCACTTCGCGTTGCTGAGATTCTTCCCTAGGATTCCTGGATAATACTCCTTCTTTGTCTAGGGTAGGTAATTTAGTCTTCTATGGATCCTCTAGTGTTCTCTCAACTTTGACATCTGGGTTGCTAGTGTTAAATAGCTTCGATCTGCTCTCCTATTCTTCAATCAAGTGTGTGATCCTTCTGGTCATGAAATCTTTTAACTCTTGTTTCTTCTGCTCCAAAACTTATTATTCTTTCTTTCGTCTGGCTTGATCTCTATCAATCCAAGTTTTTCCGAGTAACATGGTAAATGGGGCGCTGTCTTCAACAAATTTAATAATCTCAAAATCTTGTTTTGTCGAAGTTCCATTGGTATTCATAGGTATTCAGGCGAGCCTTCCACACAGGTTTATCATCTTTCCTCTGAATAACCCTATTCCTCCTAATGAAGAAATCACAGCAGACCTCCCTATAGCTTCCCAAGTTCTCTCTATCATGATATTCACCCGTGCTTCCTCATCTAGAAGCAACTCAATGTAGAAGTCTCCTATTCTTTCTTCGATGCATTCTTTTTCTTTGAAGATCTCTGATAAGATGACATGTCGGTGGTCATTTAGGGTTTCTTTTATCTGTAGCAACGTTTTCTTTGATTCTTGCTGAAGTTCGACCATAGTTTCTAAATCTGCCTTAGGGTTTCCTTGATTCAGATTCATTCCTTCAAGCTTAGCAAGCATTCTAGGGCAATCCAACACTTCATGGTCCATATCTTTGCAACAAAGACAAATAGGTCTTCTCCCAGGGCATTCCTTAGCAAGATGTCCCGGTCTTCTGCAACTGTAACATAGGGTTATTCCTCTCTTTCTTTTAAATGATCCCCGACTTTTCCTGTACTGCGCACTATGATCATAGGAGATAACCTGAAACAAATTCTTTCTAGGATCATGCATCCATTTGTTAGTCCAAACATTCTTTCTATGCATAGGTATACCATATCTTTCACTATTATTATCAGATCTATTCATATCAAACCTTCTTTCATCTATTAATACCCTAGTTTTCAAACTAGGACAGTCTCTATTAAACATACCTAGATCCATACTCTAGAAACAAAAATTTCCACTTATCTTACTTCTACATAGCACACATCTTCCAGATCTAAAACTTTTCACTATTCTTACCTTTTTATCAGGGCATAGAGCTTGCAGATCTTACCTCTTTCAATTAGAAATTCTCACTTTTACCTTTCTTAGAGCACAAATATTTTCAGATCTTGTTTCTTTCCTTCAGACCCGACCTCCTTTCTTCAGATCGATCTTCTTTATTTATCACATATCTTTATAAATCAAGTAGAATACTACGCACTAGGGAAACAGATCTACGCACGAGGCTTCCACAATCTCAGTTCAAATCTTTGCACAAATATTCTTCTTTCTCAGTTCCCAACAATCACAGTTTTAGGTCTTGGCAACGAAACCATTTGTTGGTAGAGGGGCAGACCCGGGGTTCGACGCTACAACATCGCACCAACAAAGCCCTAAATACCGACCCTTTCGACAACACCTGTGAAGCAGATGAATTCTCACCTGAGGTAGAGGCAGGGGTGGTTGCAAGACTCAGGTGTCTTTAACCTTAGCTAGGACACAGATCTGTGATTGTACTACTTAATAAATCACTTAGCATCGTCAGTTCCTCAATATGCAATCAATATCCACTTCGCTGATAAAACAGGGCTTCGTAGCATCTACACTAATCTAATGTACTTAATCACTTATCAAAGGTAAATAGATCAGATCCAACAGATCAAGCATTAAGCATAGTCATATAGGTCAGATCTAACATTCTCACATATCATTAGCACTAAGCATGAGCAGATCTATCTAAATATATCAAAGCACTTAGCAAATAACATGTGAACACATCAAGACAAGGCACAAAGCAACATAACATAGTATTTACATGGTTCACCCCCACCCTGGGGCTACATCCACCAATTCTTCTTCTTTATTGTCTTCACTCAATCGGTTATAGCACAGAGCCTCAAAACCCTTCTTTGCATAGGAAAAAAGATCTGCGCAGCTCGCTAGATCCTTCTTCCTTACTTTACAACACAAAGCCTTCCACAGTTTGTTACAACCACTTTCACTTAGCTCTGCAAGTCTATCACAATAGGCACAAATCCCTTACAATCCACACTAGCACTTAGCCTCTAACACTTAGCACAACCGGTCTCACATCACATAGATGCACTTCTTTATTCTATCTAGCCTAGGCATCTATTTATATATTACAAAATAGGCATAAACATGGGTAAACCCATGGGACGACATCCCAATCCCATTACATAATCCCAAAAACCCAAAAAGGACCCAAAAAGGGGATGAGATCCCGTGATCTCTGCTTCGTCTTGCGATCCTCCTTCGAAAGGCTGTCGGAGTCCCAAAATAGGTCAACATGACCAATAATCTCCCAAAACTTGGTCAAGAGCCAACAAAGCCCATGAACAAATCATGGAAAGTCTTCTTGAATTTTTTCCTGATGATATGCCCTTTGCAACGGAGGAAGATTTTGATCAGATACAATGGCCCAAGAAAGAATATTACCAACAACTCCTAGACAAGTATAAAAACAAGGAAGTTGGGGCTGTAAAGTTACTAAAGAAAGGATAAAGTGATATATTGATTCGGCCATCCCAGCAAGAAGTCTTCACAACAGAATCCCACCCTCCTCCCTCTGCACAATACACCGGGGTTTTTCAGGAAACAACCAAATTCAAAATCAGGGAATACATGGAGGGGGGTGTAGTATGGATGTGGGATGTCAAGAAAGGAGAGCCTACTAATGTCAAAGGAAGTACTCAATTTTGTCTTGGGCCTTTCAAAGTTGGAAGAAAATCAATTGATGGTTCTTACTACTTATCTACATTGGAAGGAAGAAGGCATCCATTACCAGTCAACAAGCCCCTCCTCAAGCCCCACCAAGGTGGGGGGACTTGACTTCATAGGTAAGTGCAGGTAAGTAGGTAAGAATTTGCATGCATTGTATATACCATTTTCATTTCATGCTAGAGTAGTTTGTATTCACATTTGTATATATGCTTGGTTTCATTATATATATATGAGCTGGGGGTGATATCACCACCCCAAATGACTACTAACAACTTTATGCTGAGATCAAGTAGGTTACAGGTTATGCCATAAAATTTTGAGGTTCTCATGCGCTCTACAGTGAGCACATGTCCCCGAGTTGGAGCCAAATGTTATCCCCCATTTTAGGGATAACTAAGGAGATTATGTCTTGAGGCCCACAGGTCCTAGACATGGAATATCGAGAGCCAAATCGACTTGAGCATGGCCCTGGAGGGCCCATATTTTCCCTTCTTCAATGCCTCCACTTTGTCAACAAAAACAACATCCATCAACTTAGCCTGGTCCTGTAGTAGAAATGGATCTTGCTCCATGAGGTAATGAGTCCAGGTATCATGGTATGTGTCACTCTGATCCTCAAAACCTTTGAATATGTGCATTCAATTCTTTTTGTTTCTAACAGATGCTTGGATCTTATACCTATCTGCTTGACCATATCTGGGGGAATGACAAGATTCCCTAGTAAGCTTGTGCCCATAGGTTTTGAGGTGCCACTAGGGGGATTCATGAGAATCCTTCGTCTGCTCCCACCATACTTACCACTTTCCATCTTTCTCCTGCTCATCCATCCCATTACACTGGTCCGGGCATTGGGTTGGCCAAATATTTAAGGGTTCTACCTTACCTTGTGGGAAGAAGGGGCTAAAGCCCCAGAGGGTAAAATTAGATGCTAAAAGATAGAAGCCAAAGAATGAAACCTTGAGATGCTTCACCCAGGGATCCCTGAGAAAGCAGTAAAAATCTTCTCAGCAAGAAACAAAGGGACCCATAAAAAATAATAAAACAAGACCTGGTTAGAGGATAGGGGGTCTCATCACAAGCCAACCTATTAGGTCTATGGGAATGTAGCAGTATGACACTACCAACAACTGGTCACCATGCCAGGGTAGTGGCTCTTGGTGGCATAGTCAAGAGAAAGGGGGTCTCATCACGAGCTAGCCTTCTCATTTATGTGAAATGCTTTTGGGTAACATTGCCACCACTGGTCACCATGCCAGGGCAGTGTCCCCTACCTATATTCTTGAAGAAAAAACAATAAAATAAAGACAAAGGGCATGAATGGGCTTGGAAACATTTCCATCCATGACAGGTGCATCTCACCCTCTACAGAGGAACCCACAGGTAAGCCATGCATTTCCATTCTATCACTGCACCCCTTGCCCAGGCATCCCTTATCCACTTCATCCACTTACATGGATTAGATTTGATCTCTCCCAGAAGCATCCCACATCTAGTGAGCATCAACCCAATAGGATGTCTTAGTGTTTCCTCCAAACTTGGCTTGTAGATTAGTATAATGCCTTTGATTACTTGTCCACATAAAAGGGGTTTTATGCACATGTTTAATAAACTTGATGATTAGATGTGATTGACATTGTTATGATACCTATAACTTATGATCCCATGGAGCGCGTATCTATTGATGTGCAGGACCATACCCGATGGACAGGTACCCTATGGATAGGTACACATGGGGAGATGATTATTTCGGACCTCCATGGGGCTGAAATCCCATCGGATTGATGCTGAGACCCCAACAGGGGGCATAGACAGATCAAAGGTTTTGCACCAGAGAAGAGGAGGACGTTCCACCAAAGGCAACTTGGCAGACCCGTACCCAGGGGAGTTGTGCCCTTTCCACCAGGATGTAGGTCTTGGAAGGCCCATGACATCACCTAGGACACCCATGATGTCATCCAGTGTTTATGGAGGTTTTGGGAGGTAGTTATGTGCCAAGTGGCATGCGTGGTAGGTTCCGAAGGTCCAAGGAGACCTAACGTTTTGCTCCAGGACAACAATGTTTCCCTAAAGGGGCCTAATGTCACCCTAAAAGGGCATGACGTCACCTTTTATGGTTGATTATGTTTTTAATTATGACATTTAATGTAAAACAATATTTTGATGTATTTTTGGCCATGTCGTCCATTTGTGACCTAAAAAATAAAATTAAGGTCATTGCTATTGTATAAATAAAGAGCTAACACTCTCTTTTTCTCATGATATTTCACTCACACTTGTGTGAGGTCTGAAATTTGTGCCCTTCTAGGGTTTTTGGCTGAAATTAATAGTGCACACTTGTTGAAGGAGGCTTATTTTGGTGATATTTGGCATTTTTCTTGCTGGATGGTTTATAACTAGGGTTTGTCTTGATGAATACTTGGTGAATGTAAGTGAATTTCTGCAATCCTTCTCTTACTTGAATGGTTATAGTATTTTACTTGCATTTTGTTAATGAAATTTGCTGGAATAACCCCTAGGAAATAAGCACATGTTAATGTCCTTGTTTTAATTTCTTTCTACCTACTTGATTATGCCAAGGAGCCATTTTTTCTGTTGAAGTCATTTCTAGGGCCTTGCCATTGCAACATCCTATCTCTTGTTCTTCATCCTAGCCATTTTTTTTTGTCATTGAGTTAAAGAAGGAGGAAAACCTACTAAGGCCTAGGGTTACCTACACCTTAGTAGTCATTTTCCCTTAGGGTTTGATGGTCGAAGCCTTGTCTTACCCACACTTCATCCATCAAATTCCTCTTGTCTTTGGCCCTACTATTATCATCATGTTCCTTCAATTCTTGCCGCTATTTTTTACTCCATTTGACCTATGATTGCACTGGTCTAAGACTTCTTTCTTGAGTGTTTTGATCACAACTTTCAAACATCCAAAACATTTGAACAACTACTAATACCTTCTAACCCTATCTTATATTGACCTACTAACCTCATTTATGCCATTATCCATTTGAGTTATAGTCATACTTCACAACATTTAATGCTTCTTTAAGCAATTCAAATATTGACTAATGCACAATATCATTTTCTTCTGATGAATGTTGGTGTTATGACATTGATGATAAATCATTCTTGTTCATTTTGAAGCTTCTTCAAAGCATTTATTGTGAAGTATCGTATTGTGATTATTTCTATTATACATCTTTGCTTACTTCGTCAATATATTAGTCAATTGATTTTATTGAGAAAGTCTCTGATTATATGAAGTACTAACCAATAAGTGACCTTTGAAAATATAGTTTCATGTTGCTTTGTTCCGGGAAGGTACATTTCTAGTTGTTATTATCTTTCTTAGCTGTTTAGCCGATCTTTCTGATCGGTGGTGACTTGTGAGAGGGAAACTTTTACTTAGCCTTAATCATTTTCCTTCTCAAAACCCCAGGTCACCAGGGACGTCTCCTCTGGGCCTACCACCCTAAATATAAAGAGACACCCTATTGAGGTGACAGTGATAGGATAGTCTCCCGTTACGTCAATTTGTCCTCATTTTCCTTTTCCCTTCTATCAAAGGAGAAATCATGCGATAACACTTCCCATCTTGGCTGGAAATTTGTGTGGGGTAAAATTCAACACAATATCAAGGAAACTATTCATTTGCAAAGTTGGACAGAGGAAGATCGGGTCTATCCAGACCACGAGAAGGAAATTTTACTTCATTGGGACCTAACTCTTCCTGCGGTAGTTCCCTCTTGCCCCCTGCGTCCAACCTCTTTCAACAACCCTGTGCGTTGGTCACCTCCCCCGCCTGATTTCATCAAAATCAACTTTGATGGAGCTTCCAAGGGGAATCCTAGTCCTGTTGGTTTCGACGTGGTCTTCATAAATTGCAATGACATCATTCTCTATGTCATCGCAAGCATCATCATTCATGACACCAACAATTCAACAGAACTTTGGGATCTGAACAACAACCTACAAAAATCTATCTCTTTAGGGTTCAATAGCCTGATCATCGAAGGAGACTCCAAATCATTCTCAATCTGTCATCCAAAATTCTCAATGGTGTATATCCTAGCCAAATATTCCCATGTTGGCATCTCACCAATGGCTTAAAGACTCTCAAATCCATCATCCAGCTGCACACATACATTGTGCATTCACATGTATGTCGAAAATCGAACCAGATCACTAACAAGATAAAAAATATAGGAGTGACCCAAACATTGTCTGACCTCGACTCCGATACGATCACTCAACCTGATTACCCCATTCTGAAAGAAATCATGGATCATGCAGTGGAATCCGAAATCTCCCCGGATTGGGTGTCATCAACACAGGGTTTAGGTGGCGAGGAGAGGCATGATATTTCCACGTCTCACACATTAAGGAAGCTCCCTACCTCATTTAACTCAGCCTTGTGTGACTCAGATGCAGATGGTACTACGGGTTCTCAATCCGCTCACCTCACATCACCTCAACGTTAATGGATTCGAGTGATAATTGTATTCTGTGACTTCCCCGCATGGAAATCTTGGCACATGTAACCAAGGTTATATTTGGCCAACATGAGAAGAAGGGAATTTGGCTCATCGGTATGGACAATGGTTTATATATGTGTTTTCCTTCTCTGCATTATTGGCACTCCACCTTCGTTCAATTCTAGTTTTTCTTCCCTTTGGGCATGTCGCCCCAACATGGTTGTTTGAAAAGAGGCACTGCTTGGCATATGAGGCATGGATAATAGAAACATGGATATGAGGAATCATTCTGGAGATTCAAATGGATCTTCATCTTTTCTTTACTCTACAGGTCTTGCAAGCCTCCCACCTTGGCACTCACCCTGGTTGTGTCCGGTTGAGCGGTTCGAACTTCAGGCCAATTCTCTTGGGTTTTCTCCTGGGCCAATTCCTAATGACCCATCCTCTTCAACTCCACCGACTTTCTCGACCGTTCCCCCTCCTCAGCCTCAATCGACTCCTCATGCTTCCAACCCTCCTTGTGAGGACTGCTCGAGGCTTCTGGACACCATGTTGATTCTGAGCATCTTAGTCTTCGAGCTCCGACATGACCTGACAGACATTTGGTTCAAGCTGGACATGACAGACCACCGTGGGGATAGTATGGCCACCCTCTTACACACTTTGTTCACTCCAAAAGCCAAACCAATAGATTATGTTCTAGACATTATGGGAGTGACCAGAGTGATTCCTCTATGGAACATGACTCAGCCTCCTGGGCCTCCAAGCTAGTCTTGTTTTCAGGTTTTGAAGAGTTCTTAGTTTTGTCATGCTTAGAAACTATTATATTTGGGCCCTGTGTGGCATTATCTTGTTTATACATACTAGTATTTCTCTTTTAGTCTTTTTTTTGTCAAAATAATTCACAAGTCGTATTGGTTTCCCTACTAGGAAGTTCAGAGCCATAGTTTTTTCTTGTCATGGAAGTTGCCATAGTTTTTTATTGTGATGGAAGCCATAACTGTATTGACTGTAATTACAGATTCTGAAAGGTTATATATAGATACTTGTTTACAAAAAACAAAATAGTGAAGACTAAGCTCCTAAAGTCTTCACAAAGCATCTGGAAAATAAAGAATGCATATTTTTTTTAATGAGTGTTTCTTATTAACATATTGAGTTGTATATCAACTCTAGGATATGACATGTCCCTGGTTAATGGTCAATCATTAATACCTTCTTGGAAGGCTTAGTTGAATGCTAAACAATTTGTGGGAGCATGAGTAAAATACCTTAACTTCCAAGCAACACAATAATCTTGACAAGGAGAAGTCTTGGAATGAAAGATGGACCAAAATTCTATTCTCAAAATCCAAGGCTATATAGTTGAAAGGATAAAGTTTTTAACATGAGGAAGGTGTGAAATAAAATAAATAAATAATTATGTATTGTATTTAATTTATGCCTTATTAAGGCATGGTAAGAATATAATTCCTATTTGGATTTACTCAATAAAAACCATGTCCAAAGGTAAAGACCTGAAATGGATACTTTGTCCTAAATAATATAAAAGACTTGCATAATTTTAGGTGGGAAGTAAGTCTGGGTAAAAACATAAATTTTACAGTGGGAAGGTTTTATTTCTAAGAGAACCTAATTTGCTAGAAAAAAATTTAAGTAAATAAAATATATGTGTTTATATATTTTAATAGTTTCCCTAGGAAGATTTTGCTTGGTGAATGGAGGTTGGTAACTCTTGGTAATTTTTCCAAGTCTACTATTTGTTGTCTTAATAAGTTGAATATTGAGAATGATAATTTCTTATATTAAAAACCAAGAAATTCTGTTCTGGGCACGTGAATGGAAAAACTTGGAATTTTTCCTTTTTCTGGGCAAAGAAATCAATTTGTTAAGCTTACCATTCATGTGAATTTGTGCTATACAGAGGTCAACTCTATAATTCTGGAGAGATCTTTGTTAGTGTATATTTTGTTGCTTTATTTATTTAGGCCTGGTATTAATACTCCTTTCCCTCATCTTTCAATAATATTAAACCCCTACAGGAGTATCTGATATTTGAAGATGGAGAGGAGGGTAAGGTGTATGAGTTATGCATTATACATGGGGGTGATATTATAAAATATAACCTTTATATAAAATAACAACACTAAACCTCCCTGAAATATCGCATATTAGGGGATTGAGAACCCAAGGCATGCTTGGAAAAGCATATATGCGGGGGTCAATATGGCGATATATATATATATATATATATATATATATATATACAATC
>JZKD02S1676293.1:480419-490821 GCA_000966675.3 Picea glauca | reverse complement strand
TGCTATTAGGTATTTGAAGTTTGATATTTGAAGGTGCACATGAAGGTGGTGTACCCAAGGGCCGATACGAGGTTAAGGTATTAAATACAGGGGGGTGCGTTAAGTTATATACCTTGAAGAAGGTGCACAAATATAATAAAAATATAATATTAAATTTTTAGAGTATCGCATATCGTATGATTGGGAGGTGAACAAAGGTGGGAAAAGAGATATACTGATAGGAGATATAATATTATATTGTTGAATCCCCACTGCGTTGTCAGGTATTGGAATATTGAGACTCGAAGGTGTGTGTGAAGGCGATGTACCTAGGGGACTGATACAAGATAAAATTATTAAGTGCAGGTGCGTGAGTTAAGTTATACACCTGGGGGCAAGTGCCCATATGTAATAAAATAATAATATTAAATCTCCCTTGGAATATCGTGCACCGGAAAATAGGAATGAAATGGGGTGCATAGAATATTATATGCCTGGGGGTGGTGCAATTATATTATGGAATAGATTTAATAATAATATGATATATTATAATGCATCAAGGTAGAAAGTAAACTCTCGACATTTACCTAGGGGGTCGATACAAGATAAAATTATTAAGTGTAGGTGCGTGAGTTAAGTTATACACCTGGGGGCAAGTGCCCATATGTAATAGAATAATAATATTAAATCTCCCTTAGAATATCGTGCACCAAAAAATAGAAATGAAATGGGGTGCATGGAAGATTATATGCCTGGGGGTGGTGCAATTATATTATGGAATTGATTTAATAATAACATGATATATTATAATGCATCGAGGTAGAAAATAATATCTCGACATTTACCGAGATAGTGAAATAGATTAAGCAAAAGTGTTAATACGTGAGGTATTAAATTAATGAGGATTTCTCATTAATAAGATGGATTAATTGATTAAAATCCTAAAATGTGGATTTTGATGTAAGGATTAATCAATCTTAATAAGATATTAAGTGTGGAAGGTGTTGCACCCGATCCAGTGGAATGTAACCCTACCATGCCTCATACTCTCCATGTATGTTGGCACACATTCAACTTTTGTGATGCCATGTTACCTTCCATGTGGTAGTCATGTACAACCTTGTTATGCTCAGTAAAATTGTTAAAGGACTATTACTTTTGATCCAGATTATGGGATTGAAGAAAATTTGATATCATTGGAAAGCTCTCGATGAGCAAAATATGAGGGTGCCCTTGGAAAGAGGATTCTATATGGACGAGGAAAAGAAAAATCTTGATACCCCATCCATTAAAAAGTACTTATAGGTTTGGGTGTCTTATAGGAATCAGCTTTCAGGGCATCAAAGAATACAAAGGACACAAATTTTGTGATTGTTCCAGCCATGAATCAAATACAAAAGAAGCACAATTTGTGAGAAAGCTAAAAAAATGCTATAGAAAACGAAAAGGTAAGCCACTTTTCATATGTTTTAATTGTGGTAGAGTAGGGAATTTTGTTGCTAAATGTCCATATGAAAAAAAGGAAGACAACGAAGATGAGGAAAATAATTTCAAAGAAGAACATAAAAATAGAAGCAAATCTTATAGACACAAAAGATGAAAATATACTAAGAAGAATAGTTTTTACTTTAGAAAGGATGGTAGCTCGTCTAAAGAAAGTGATGGATATGTTATGATATTGAAAAAGAAGAATTCCTCTTCATGGCCATGGATACAAAGTCTATTGATAAATAAAGTCAAGACAATAAGAAATAAAAATAAGAAGAAGAAGTAGAAGACATTGATGGGGAAGTGAATGTTGAAGAAAATCTCATTAGTTCCTGAGAAGAAATAGATAGACTTAGAGAAAATAATAGAAAGCAGAAAGATCAATTGCAGAAATATGAAGAGGATAATCATGATCTTGCAGAAACAAAGAAGACAATTTTTATCCTGAAGACTCAACTAGAAGAGGCAAAAAGGATAGAAGATGTGGTGAGAATCCAACTACAAGAAAATGAAGAAAATTGCAAGAAGCTAGAAGCTGAAATAGTTTCCTTAAGAAAGGAACTCGAGAAAACAACTGATCAATTAAATAGAAGCTTGAAGTTTGGAAAGAGTACTGAAATCTCAGATAATATTCTCAGTTGGCAAAGGTCACCATTCATCAATACAAGTCTTGGCTACGATGAAATACAAAAGAATCCCTAGGGAGATGCAAGCACTAAGGCCACAAAGCCATCACAAAAGTAAAATGAAGAAAAACCTAAAAGCTATGCCAATATTCTCAAAGGCTCCATCAAAAATGAAAGCAACAACATGAAAGGAAATGATGACCAACAAAAATCTGATTCTACCCACATGAATGAGCTCAGAAGAATTGTTCCACTAAGAAGACCTTTCACAAACTGATACCAATTTTTTTTTTGGCTATTGTCTTTCTTGCAATAAATTTTGTCATAAAGCAATAGATTGCAAAACTTATGTAGGAAGTGATCACGTGAGAGATATAAACAAAGGTTCTTATAAAACCACAAAGAATGATTATACGAGCAACAAAACTAGAAGTTCTCATGGGTTTGTTGATAGAAACTACAATTAATTAAATTCCCTACTTGACTACAATGATGAGTGTTTTAAGTGCAATAACTATGGGCACATATCACTTGACTATAGAAACAACATAATAAAGAAGGAAGAATACGTTCTTGCCAAACATAAAGAAGAATACACAAAGGTGAGGAAAATGAAGCAAGAAGAACATAAGAAAGAAGAATGCAGATTTTTACATTATGCTCAAAATGAAGGGAAGAAATGGTACATTGATAGTGGATTTTCAAAGCGCATGACACGGGACCAAACTAAGTTTCTCACCTTGAAGGAAGAAAAGGGAGGCAGGGTTAATTTTGAAGATAATTGCTTTGCAAGGATAGTTGAAAAAGGTAATGTCAGTCTTGATAATGGAAAGACTAAGACATATAATGCCTTGTATGTTGAAGGGTTAAAACACAATCTTCTAAGTGTCAGTCAAATGTACGATCAAGGATACAACCTCACATTTCATTCTAAAGTGTGTGAGATAAAGAAAAAAACTTCAAGAATATTAGTGGCAAATGCAAATAGAACCTCAAGCGATGTATACATACTCAATGAAGTCAAAGAAGAAAAATGTTGTATGGAACAAAAGCTGGGAGTGATATCCCTCTCATCTCATCAGTAAAGGGAAGCACAAGCTTGGGGGGGGGAGCCATTTTCCATTGACGTCGATGGGTGAGAAGTTGCAAACAAAGGAAGAATTGCAGACACAAGGAGAGTTGCAGACAAGGGGAGCATTACAGACTTGACTAAGGGTTGCCATCAATGAAAAAAGGGGAGATTATTATAAATATTATTGTCGTTGATGTCAAAGACAAGGGGAGCCTACAGATTTCCAAGATAAATATTACAAGCTTACATATGTCCAATATAAATATTGGAAGAAGGAGATTGTTGAAAGTATTATTTTTGGATTTTTGATGGTTAGTTTGGATACCCTATCTTTGAATACATTTTTACCCTACGTAGCTAGCTCAAATGAGATCACAAGTTATATGGTTGGAAATATTATTCCTATACCTTTCCAATGATATATGGAATTCCCTCTAACTCCCTAGGAATGAGGATATATGAATTTTTCTGTCCAACAACCTAGCCAGAAAATTGAGGTCGGCTCAACTAGTCTTTACAGGTCGACCTTGAAAGTGGGGACACAATTACTATAAATACGGGCTAGATGTGTGCATTTGTAGTGAAACCAAGAAAGATATCAATTTTGAGGTGCACATAAGTGATCTGAGGTGCACTAAAGGTACTAGGGTATATTTTTTTTATCTAAAAGCGTGCAAGAGAAGTATAAGGGATTTTCTTGGGGTCTTTCTTTTTCTCAAGGTGCACTATAGGACTGTGATGTTTCCATATGCACTATTTTGATGTTGTGATGTTTTCATCAATGTGATGCTATTATGAGGTTGTGATGTTGTTGTCACGGTGATGTTGCCATATGCGCTATTATGATATCGTCGTCACGGTGATGCTGCCATATGCGCTATTATGATATTGTCGTCACTGTGATGCTACCGTGTGCACTATTATGATGTTGTGATGTTTCCATATGGTATTGAAATATGTAATGATGCTATGAGGCTGGCTAGGGAATGAAGGCTACAAGTAACTAGGGTTTGAAGGATTTTTTGTGGAATGAAGCATGCAGGTGAAGTCAAAAGTACTTTGTGTATGAAGATCTTGGATTGGTGTTTACACATATCTTTTTGAGTTGGTGCTCAAGTGAGGGGATTGGTGTCTCTAGTAGGTTAGTTCCTGAAAATATTGTAACAATAGGTTGGTGCCTACAGGTGCTGTTGGGTTGGTGCTTAGTTGAGGAGATTGGTGTCTCTAATATGTTGGTGCCTACATTGCTGATTTGGTGCTTAATTAAAGAGATTGGTGTCTCCAATAGGTTGGTACCTACAATATTTGTAACAGTAGGTTGGTGCCTACATGAATTCATAAAGATAAATTTTATGGTTTTCTCCTCATTGGGTTTCCATGTTAAAGTCTATGCATTATGATTTGAGTTTATATGTGATGATTGTTTCTCAGCTAACAAATGATTAATGAATGGTTAAATAAAGTAAAAAGTATATTATATTGATTGACCCTCCCCTCTCAGTATAAACATAAGTTCAACACTCCTAAGTGTCTAAATATTGTAACAAGATGTTGTGCCTCAACTTGAAGAAATGTGAATTCTTCAAAATGTCCGTTTATTAAATTTGCCTATGTCATGCAATGTGCATGAAATAATGTGTTTCAATGTCATTGCTAATTTTCACATGAAATTTATTAGAGGGTTCAATGGAATTAGTGTGCCAATGATAGAGTGCATGAAGAACCAAGTATTTTAGTGCATCACACAAGAACATAAGAGTTTTGAGATGCTAAAATAAAGAACCATTTGTTATGCACAAAACACCCAAACAACATACACACATGAAAATAAGTGACTCCATGCCTTGATAATGAAAGGACAATGAATTAGAAGCCTCTTCAATGAGGCAACCTCCTTTTACAATATAATAAATTCACAAAATGAGATGATATCTAAAACTAGGTCTCCTTGGTATATATAGGAGACAAAGGCTACAATTATAATTAAAAGGTTTAGCTGACCAATACAGACAACACTAATATAACATTAGAAATGTAATAACTCAATATCTAGGGATTATGATGCCCCTCCCCTTCAATAATTGTTTCCCTCAACACTTGATTAATTGTTGATGTTTTTGCATGAAGAACTTATCTTCCCATGCCATCTCTTTTACTAGTAGGTTCTTCCACTTGACGAGGTACTCAATAAATGCTAAATTTTGTAGTTTCTTGATATATGTTAGAAGGATTGTTTCTAGTTCTAGTATGATTTTATATTCTTCATTAATATCTGGTAAAATAGTCTAAATTAGGATCTTGTCACCAATTACCTTCTTTAATCAAGAAAAATTGAAGAATGGATGTACATGTGAAGATGGAGGCAACTCCAATTTTTAAGCCATACTTCCAATCCTCTACAACACCTTATAGGGACCATATTACCTGGGTGCTAATTTATTGTCCTTCTTTTGTTGCTTGAAGGATATTTGTTTTTATGGTTGCAACCTTAGAAATAACCAATCCCCTACTTCAAATTCCCTTTCGCTGTGATGTTTATTTGCTTGTTTCATCCTATTTTGTTCTATATCCAATTTGAACTTCAATAATTGGAGAACCTCTTTTTGGTGCTCTATGTGTTCCTCCACTACTTGAACCTTCACTTTCCCTTTCAAGGGTGATGTGATGTGTTAACGCTAGAAGATGCTCTTTGACTGTTGGGAGGGAACGCCTAGCACATCTTAGTTATTGCAATGATGTTAGTGGATCAAGTAGTTTGGAAAGTAGGATGGGTATGGTCTAGGAAATAATTCAAATAATTAGTAGCATTTCACGTAGTGAAAGGAATTCACTTTAATAATTAGACGATTTAACAATAGGATATAGGAAGAATGAAGGGAGAAACACAAAACACAAGTGAGAAATTTGTTTGCTTGTGTGTAGAATATTTCCAAGTTCCAAATATCATTTAAAACCTGAAACATATATCTGAATATAATTTACAAAGACAAGTAATTGACACCAAATATTCACTGTAATCGTAGCTGACTCTGTGTGAACATTAATGCATCGCATAAAAACTCATTATATTCAAATAAGACAAAAAGAAAGAACATAAACATAGGATCTAACCATCAAAATGTTTGAATCATTGAGAACATTAATGCATCGCATAAATACTCATTATATTCAAACACGACAAGAAGAAAGAACATAAACATAGGATCTAACCATCAAAATGTTTGAATCATTGAGTATTAGATGCTACTGGGATGAAGCTTATTACATTTGCAAATATTTCTTTTCCAAGCACTCAAGCCACAACTTCCTCCTAAGAGGATCCCCCTATTACATGCTAAAATATAAAATATATAGACCATAGAGGTCCCCTCTTACATATAAGTATCAATTACATTAAAAGAGGATAAAAGGTCCTTCTTTACCTAAAACAAAATGTGATCTGTAACTGGAGAAGAGGGAATATGTTTCCAGATCCTATTTTCATGACAACTACTTTGACCAAAACATATCTTTATTCTCCCTTCAATCTAGAGCTGCCATGTGCTATGTTTCCTCCATCAAATCTGTCACTCGAGCTGTTTCTTGAAAATATTGGCTTAGATTGATCAAATCCTGATATTCTACCTTTTGATGAAGTCTTCAATGCTTTAACTGCTTCTTGGAAAAAAGGATCTGAGGCCTCACAATCTGGGATTTTGAGGTTAATTATTAAATGCTCTTCCACCTGCCAATTTTAATTGATGGAGATGATATTGGATCTATGTTCATCTCTTCAACTTGCTCGAAAATCATAATTCCTCAAAACATAACCAAAATCTGAAATATGGTTTGAGATCCATATTTTAAGGAGGAATTTGGATTTGCTTCCATCATATAACAGATTTAACAGATTTTAGGAAAAATGACCATCAGTTTTGATATCTCCAAGATATCCTGAATCTCTTTCAACTCTGTTTCTCTACAATGCAAAAACTTTGATGAGCATATCCTGAATCTCTTTCAACTCTGTTTCTCTACAATGCAAAAACTTTGATGAGCTCTAACCCTGATTACATCACTACAAAATTTTAAATTGTTTGAAACTGTTACCAAGGTAACACCACTTCTTCGAAATCACACTTTTCTAATAGATCTAAGTGTTTAGGAGATGAAATTGGTACTAATGTATTAGACTGCCATCTACCGCTGCCAGTTGCCCTGAGAATCTGGAAGGTGTGGTTGATTGATCCTATGCCTTTAGATTTGGATTTGGAAATGATATGCTTGGATCTAGAAATGATATGTTGTATATGAGACACTGAAGAATTTAAAGGGAAATATGATAAAGCCACATCAACTGCATTATGCAAACCATCTATAGGAGATTCCCAATCATGTTTGATTTCAACACTGGCAATAACAATTTAATCTAAGGCTATCCTCATCGCTCATTAATGCAAAGCTCTTATGCATTTCCAAATGCTTTATCTCCATCGTTGTTCATCAATTGCAAATTCTCCTTGCCAAGAGGAGAAAAACCATTAGAGAAGACTTCGGTTTCTAAGAGGAGAAACACCAAACATCTCTCCATTTTTTATTGCAGTAGTGTGTCTTATACCAGTAAAGTTTGCAAGTAACTCATGCTCTTTCAGAAAATTAAACTCTCCATGAACAGGTAAGAAATGTCATTTCCAGGTATCGCTTTTGCTGAGTATAAGATAAAGTCATTTTTGTTTAGCTTGAGAGAATAACTGCTTCCAAATGATGCAAGGTTGAGAGCTGCATGAGGTTCTTCCTGTGATCCAGTTGTGACAATTAATAAATCCCTAGGAGCATACACATCCATATCCTCAACTTTGACCAAAGTGGATGGATCAAAAGGTGCTTGTCCAACTTTACAAGCATCATCTAAATAAATCCTTAGTGACATCCCAGCAAAAACCAGTTTCCTACCAGTCAACTCAGCTACAACTTTTACACTGCCAGGACGATAATAATTTGATGCAAATTGTGTAGTGATAACTCTTCCCTTCTTCGACACATGTATTGGTTGACAGAACTGGGTACTCGACTGGCGATAGGGTAATAACTGTAATTATATGCGTTTTGAAAACAATTTAAGAACTGAGTTCTGCATCATACACTGGCTGGCACATTTTTTTTAAACCATGGGGTATATCCCATATGTATGAGGAAACCATTGCCACATAATTTTTTATATCACATTATTTTATGCACTAAACGACGCGTTTTGCATTTAGTCGAACCCTGGGCTCTCCCTTGTCGCCTTGTGTATAGGCGCTGCCCTGCGACTATTGTTGCTGGGTGATTGACTTCGGAATTAACCTTGGATGTGATTGACTTCCGAATTAACCTTGGAGATTTAGACTATAGGATTGGGTTAGAGGTTTAGAGTCCAGATAACCTTTTTCCTTCGGAATTAACCTTGGATATTTAGACTATAGGATTGGGTAGAGGTTTAGAGGCAGGATTGGGTAGAGGTTTAGAGGCAAGATAACCCCTTTTTTTTCATATCTATATATATATATATATATATATATATATATATATTTTAATATGCTGGCGGAATCGGCAACGGCCGGTCTCGTACTCGCGTGACACGGGGTCGGGTCAATTCCGACGGGGTCGATTCCGACTGCTACCACTAACCGCTACCACTATAACCGCTACGTATGTCCCTTCCGTAGGCACGGGTAAGTCGTACGTATGCCCCTTCCCCTTCCCCTTCCCCTTCCGCAGGCACGGGTAAGTCGGGGGGATTTGAACTTGAAACCTCACCGTACATAACACGCTATATCACGGCACTTGCCAATTGAGCTGCCCCCCGGGGGCTAATAATAATAATAATATTATTATTATATAACAATAATAATAATAATATTATAAAAATCAAATGATTTATAATAATAATAATAATAATAATATTATAATAATAAAATGATTTATAATAATAATAATAACATAAATCAAATCATATATATTATAAAAATCAAATCATTTTTCAGATAAAAAAAACAATTCATTTATAATAATAATAAAAACATAAATCAGTGCCGGAGCCTTAGAACAGTCGGTGACAGAGTGTGTTGTTAAGCCACTCCGTGTTGAAAAGTCACTGATTTGGAGTGTGTTGTTAAGCCACTCCGTGTTGAAAAGTCACCGGTTCTAAACCTGCGTGGACAAAAAAAACCAACTATGTTAAAGGTTGGTATAGCTCAGGCCGACGAGAACAAGAAGATCCAGACAAATTAACAAACATAAATCAAATCTTATATATATATTTTTGACAAAAAATAATTTATAATAATAATAAAAACATAAATCAAATCATTTATAAAGATAATAATGAGATTTTGACAAAAGTTAATTTATATTATAAAAATCAAATGATTTAGTTAAGTCACTCCTTGTTGAAAAGTCACAGGTTCAAACTTGCGGGGACAAAAAAAACCAACCATGTTAAAGGTTGGTGTAGCTAGAGAAAGAAAATCCAGACAAATTAACAAACATAAATCAAATCATATATATATTTTTGACAAAAAATAATTTATAATAATAATAAAAACACAAATCAAATCATTTATAAAGATAATAATGTGATTTTGACAAAAGTTTATTTATATTATAAAAATCAAATGATTTAATTAAGCCACTCCGTGTTGAAAAGTTACCGGTTCGAAACCTGCGGGGACAAAAAACCAACCATGTTAAAGGTTGGTGTAGCTCAGGCAAGACAAATTAACAAACATAAATCAAATCATATATATATTTTTGACAAAAAATAATTTATAATAATAATAAAAACATAAATCAAATAATTTATAAAGATAATAATGAGATTTTGACAAAAGTTAATTTATATTATAAAAATTAAATGATTTAGGGACAAAAAAAACCAACCATGTTAAAGGTTGGTGTAGCTCAGGCCGACTAGACCAAGAAGATCCAGACAAATTAACAAACATAAATCAAATCATATATATATTTTTGACAAAAAATAATTTATAATAATAATAAAAACACAAATCAAATCATTTATAAAGATAATAATGTGATTTTGACAAAAAAATATTTATATTATAAAAATCAAATGATTTAATTAAGCCACTCCGTGTTGAAAAGTTACCGGTTCGAAACTTGTGGGGACAAAAAACCAACCATATTAAAGATTGGTGTAGCTCAAGCAAGATAAATTAACAAACATAAATCAAATCATATATATATATATATATATATA
>JZKD02S1676293.1:452639-464285 GCA_000966675.3 Picea glauca | reverse complement strand
TTCTTCAGTCCAAGTAGCCAGGCCTCGGCTTCCTCTCCTTTCTTTATCTCACCGTCGAAGGAGGGAGGTTTGGCCTTCCAGAATTCCTCAAATTTATGACTCTTGGAAGTCTTTTTCTTCTTCTGTTTTTTGCGAGAATAGGAACTAGTCTGGCTGTTGGAAGAGCCTTCCGAATCACCAACTTCCTTCTTAGTGGACTCGTCTGGCACTGGTCCTTTACCTTTGGGGTAGACCTTTCTTGATGTGCTTCTCTCAGTATGGCCACTGACAAGACCATGATTCTGCATCTCAGGTTCATGCTGCATTTGTTGCTGTAGGTCGGATAAGCTCTACAATAGAACTGCATTAATTTCGGTTTTCTTTTCTTGTTCTTTCATCATCCTTTCATTATCGGCCTTGCAGCTTTGCAGTTCGACCATGAGACTCCTCACAGTCTCAACTAGGTCTGGAGGGGTTCCTATTGCTCTTCTTTCGTCAGACGCTTCGTCTCTGTTGTGGGAGCCTTCTCCCACCTCTTGGTGAGTCACCATATTCTGCGTCTGTAGATTCCCGTGGTTGATCATCCACTTGAGTGAAAGGAAAAACGCTGGTTATTAGTCAAGAGTTAAATACATTTTTATAATTTGCGCATAAATTCATAACTCTTTCACATGCATACACAGTCGAGTTCTCATTTTCCAAGTTTTTAATCCTGGACAAGAGAGTTAAGTCAGGGGGTTACTCCTCATAGGAGTGCTTAGAACAGAGTTTATGCGCGACTCGTGCATGAGCCCAACTAGGTCGAGTGTTGTAACCATGCTCTGATACCACTTTGTAACATAGCCACTACCTAAATCAAATTTTTCCGGTCCTCTGTCGGACTCGAACCCCTAAATAACCAAGGAGGCCCAGCGTAAGCTGGCTCTTTCTCTCTCCTTCTCCACTCCCATGTGATCGTGGGTTAGGTTCTCGGTTCAATTTGAATGCAATGTATTTTGTATTTCGCGCTTCAGCGCTACATTAGTATCCAAACATTCAAATCTGCAACTGCCGAACCCCGGAAGGGCTAGCGAGCGACCTATGGGGATGAATCCCTACGGGGTCAGCGAATGGCCAATAGGAACAAACCTCAACAGGGGTAGAGAGCAGCCAATGGGGAAACAACCCCATTGCACGGTTATGTGGAATACAGGTGACAGAGGGGGAAACACGACACGGTGGTCGACATGACAAGAGGGGCCCCACTTCACACGCCACACTATTCCTGACTCTCGATCACGGAGCTCCTGAATCTTCGATGAGCTCTCATCCGGCCTTAGACCCTCCTGGCTATGCCTTCTGGTCCATATGACCGCTCTCATAAGACCACAGCCTTATATCCTCCTATCGAGGTTTCGGACTTTCAAGTGCCAAAATGTACTTGTCCCCAGGATCCGCGATTCCACGAATCCCGACACGCTCTTTACGCACTAGCTCCCCTGTCTAGGCTCCTAGCCCATGTGACCACTATCCATATGACCGTAGTCATCTCACCTATCGGGGATTCGGGGTATTCAATTTCAAGATGCAATCGTCCTCAGGATTCACGATCCCTCGAATATCGACTCCCCGCTATGCTGACAACTAGCAACTACTGTCTGCCTATAGCCTGATCAACGATCGTGGTCGTCTATTGGATCATCGGTCCTTGATCTCCCTCGGGGTTTAGGGTTTCAAATGTCGAATGTTTTTTTCCCACGGGACTGCCAATCCCTTAAATCCCGATTCTCTGCTATGTTTACAGCTGGCCCACAATGGTACTTTTCTCCTTGTCGGGGTTCCAGACTTCGCGATTCCGAAATACCCAAACCTCTTGCTGTTAGGATTCCCGATGTCCCGATGACCAAAAAGACGATAGACGACTTCTTGTCGGGTCTTTCCCCGATGGCTCCGATTACTTCCGCGCGTCCTCCTCTGATGTATGGTCCTGATTAACTCTCAGGATTTCGAGACTTAAAATGTCCCGACTTTCACGTCCTCGAGAACTCCAATTTCTCGAGCACCGATATCCCGATGTCTAGTTCCCAGATCTCCGGAATGGACGATCGCGTGACATGCATCCTCTCTCAGATGGACATCCCAGATCCTTCCCGGGACTTTTACCATGATAATCCACAATCTTCGGTTCTCGTGACTCTCGATTTCACGAATGCCGATACCCTGATGATGGTCGGGACTTCTACCTGGCGTGAGAAGAGTTAAACCCCGTGCACCTCCTGTCCAATCTGACGGCTGACGGGTAAATGGACCAAGATCTAACGGTCTAGACCCATTCTTCCTGCGCTCGCTCCAGATACTAAACTCCGAGCATATTAACCCGATCCAACGACTGACGAGATTTCTGAATGAGATCCAATGGCCCAGATTATCCCACCTAGTGCACTCTTCCACTACTTCGTGGATGTGGAAATATCAACGGTCCAGATGTTCTCTTGGGCCTCGGGATCTACGATCCCGATTTCCTCGCTGTTCACGAAGATAGAAGGAAAAAGGGGCAAGGTATGTAATGCCCTTGTTACTTTCGTCAATCTAACGGTCGTGAATGGCTATGGGTCATCTGACGATATCTCATTCGTCGATTTATTACTTATCCCTACGCTGCTACCTCAGAACCTTAAGAGGGTCATTCCTCCTCGTACAGGGTTATTAAGACTTGCCCATTCAAGTCCTTTTTCCAGGTTCTTGGAAAACCTTTCCAAGAAGGGAATCTCTGTGAAGAGTCCTATTCCGGGGCCTTCCTGGAAACAGACAAAGGGAAGCAAACTCCTGAGGATGGACTGGAAGTCCGACTTGGTTCAACTCATGCATAACTAAATACATTTATCAATATAAGCCACGCGGGGTTTTTATATTATAAGCATATATCTATTATTTATTATCAAAACACTGCACATACATTCTTATACTGTAATCGTTCATAATTTCACAGTTCTACGAGCATATATATATGAGTATATGAATTTAAAGACGCAATATGTAAAACACTTATCAGAAATAACACCAGAAGTATGTGCAGCTGCTGAGAGGGGTGCTCGTTTCCACCCAACCATAGGCTAGTGACTCCCGACGGATTTACCACTAGCCACCCCCGAGCTGAGACCATGATGCTGTTGAGACTGCGTCTCTCTGTCTGCCAGTGACCAGGAGGCGAAGGTTGCAATCCTTCCTCTCTGCTATCACTCACTCTGTGTAATGCCAGAGTTCCCCTTGCGTCTTCCCTCTCAATCGCTTCTGCCATACGCCTTATCCTCTCGCGAGGTTGCATGTGGCACGATTACCCTCGCGCTGATCAGGCCTGACAGCTCTACAGATGGGCGGTTCACCATCTCATCCCTCATCAAGTCGTCCGCCTACCAGCCTGCGAGACATTAAATTTGGGGCCAGGGAGTCGCTTTTGGTTCTCCGGGCCAGTGGAGTCCAAATACGGTATTAATTCTCAGTGGAAGTTAATGCCACCTTTTCAGGTGCCTTCCACCGCCATTGTGGTCTCTTTTATGCACATCCCCTCTTAGCAGTCCTGCAATAAATTCAAAATGTTATTCACATTCATTCACCTTTTCCTCAAGGTCCATTTACATCACATATTCATATTTATGAGTTTTCCATAGTTCTTGTCCAGTTCAGTTATATTTACAAGATGGGGGAAACAGGGTGTTACAGGTACACTTCCCAATTGCAAATAAATAGCATGCTCGTGATCTCAAGAAGGTGGAAGAAATTTAGGAATCTCTTTAAATGCATTGTAATGATTGTTGATAACTTTTTGAAGATACACAAGAACATAGGGTCTAGATGTTTGAACATCTAGTGAGCACAATTTTGCAACTACACCATGGTGTCCCTTTTTAGCAATTTTTTCATGTTGTTAGAGATTATCACTTTATAGGGTTTCTCTTCGATAGATTTGAGTTTAATTTCCTTGTCTTTCAAAGAAAATCTTATGAAAAATTCTTGAAAATTAAGAGCAATTATTCCCAATGATTGTAAATAGTGGACCCCTATTACAGCACTAGCACCAACCATTTGGATTGCAATCATTGGACTAACCAATCAATAACCTTTCATAGTGAGATTAATATTATAGCACTTCCATGAACGATTTATGGTACTTCCATAAATGCAATCATTACTTGAAACTCTGGTGCTGGATATATAAAGCAATTAAGAAGTTTGGATAATTTGAAAACAAGGAATTTATGAGTACTACCAGAATCAATCAATAGTATTCCCTTTTATTTTTGATATATCCTTCTATATTGAGAGTTTGAGGAGTGCTAATGCTAGCCAATGCATGACAAGATATGCTTGGTTTAGTCTCTTATAGTTCTGTATCTTGCGACAATTCCAATTCTTGATTTTCTTTCTCTTCACAATATATGTAGAATAATTTCCTCTCACTACACTTATGCCCCTTATTGTACTTGTTATTACAATTGAAACATAGTCCCTTTGCTCTTATTTCATCCATTTCCTGAGGTTTCAACCTGGTCAGTTGAGTGAGGTTAGGAAAGGGATTAACACCATGGGTGCACCACTATTGGCATTGCCAAATTTTGAGAAGGTATTTCAAGTGGAGTAGCTATTGGAGCAATATTGATCCAAGAAGAAAGACCAATATCATTCTTTAGTGAGAATATGAATGGGGTGAGAAAAGGGTATTTGAATTATGATTTGGAACTGTTAGACATGTGATCCTTGGGATTGCATTATTGTAATCACAATGTAAATATGAAGAGTCGTAGGTGATAGGAAGAGTCATGTGATAGGAAGAGTCATATGTTAAGGAAGACCAATAATCATTCTCATTGTATTGATTCACCTTTCATGAAAATGCAATATACAAGCGTGGAGTTACATTTTCGACCAACTTGAACTGACAGTGGTATCATAGCATAGGCTAACTTCATTATTTCTCTAGGCATTTTCTCTTCCCTAGAGTACATAAATGCCTCCTTTTCTAGTCATTTGCCCCATGGAAATTTGATGTATTCCTTTCCAGTCTTCATTTCATTCATTACTCACCCGTATGCAAATATGTCTGCCTCTGGTTAGCTCCCCCTTAGACTGCACACAACTATTCAACTACCCCTCAAACACATACATGATGGTGAACCCTAGTTCTAGGCTACAAACCCTAGAACCATCACATTCCTCACCGAGTCCTTGTTACAATATTATACGCGCACCATCACTCAACCTAAGATGCATATTCCTCACTCCTCAAACCTAATTTGAGCACGCCTCCCTCAAATTGAGAAACATATTCCTCACTCCCTAAAACTATTTCGTGAGATAACTCTCTCCAAACGTTCAACCTTTCCTGACTTGTTGCATTATGCTCTAACCCTCAACTCCACGCCTTTCTCATTGCATTCGACATAATACCCTTTGCACTCGACAAAATAATCACTACACTCTGATCGATTGTGGGGTCTAAACCCACGCACACTTATGTGCATAATACAAATGTTTGTCCATGCACCTCCCATGTGTCCCTCACATTGACTTTCCTAGTAGATATCTTCCCTTGTAGCCTCGAAAATGTACATTGTTGGTACCTTCTTCAA
This sequence comes from Picea glauca, assembly GCA_000966675.3. NCBI lineage: Eukaryota > Viridiplantae > Streptophyta > Pinopsida > Pinales > Pinaceae > Picea > Picea glauca. The sequence goes on along the minus strand of JZKD02S1676293.1, from coordinate 458,700 downwards.
GGGAAACAAAGGCTCCTCCTTGTTGGGGCACCATTTAGCTATTAAAACAACATTCATTTTTGATTCAATATTCCTTCCAACTACCAATGAAGCATTGTATTAATTCACATAGTTTTATTAGTGCATCTTCATTGTATTCTTGGTGTAGTAGCAAGACAATTTTGGTTTTTATTGGTGTACTTTCATTGTATTTTCATTTTCTACATGTGCGTGAAGACAAAATAAAATGCATTCTCTCATCCCCATTGTCGGCATGGTGCCAACTGGTAAGGAAAACTACATAGAATGGTATAGGAAAACATAAAGCACATTGATCTTCAATGACCTATGGAAAGGAATTTGTGAAGACACAAAAATCACTAAAGAAGAAGAATAATCATAATTTGAATCCGCTTCCTCAAAATCAAAGTCGAAGAGTAGTAGGGTCAGGTTGCAGACCAACCATTCCAACATCAAACAAAGAACGATCCATATGGGAAGACAAAGACCAGAAGACATATGCTATGATCTTTGTGACAATAAGTGAGGAGGTGAGTCATCATATTGCTTCTATTAATGATTCCTATGGAACCTTGAAGAGATTGAATGACTTGTATGAAACACACTCTGAACTAGAACTCGTTCAATTGATGGTGAAGCTCTTCAACCTAGAGTTGAAGAATGATGACCCTATGGATTTAGTTTCAAAAATAAAAGCCATAATGCATGACATTGAGGCCACTAAAGTGAAGATATATTTCCCTCTCATTAAGGCCCTCTACCCTACATATTCTCACTACCTTGAATCACTGCAAGAAAATGGTCAAATGAAATCCATCACATTTGACATGCTGGTGGAGAAAGTTGCAGAACATGAGAAATCCTTTGGAAATAAGTCTACTCCTTCAATTGGAGAGACTGTGTACGTTGCTTAAGAAGACAAGAATAAACCACATGATTTGTCCAGAGGAGAAAACAATAGAAGAGGACGTGGGCGTGGAAGAAAGAGTTTCAGAGGCAGGGGGTAGACACAACCAAGGTGAGAGATCCAATCTTCATTGTACTAGTTGAAAAAAGAATGGGTCACATGAAGCAGATAACGAAAGATTTCCATGGGATAATATTAAAGAAGACAATCATAATACGAAAGAGGAAAAAGGTAAAAGTTGAGAACCAACAACAAGTAATCCACCTGAATCTTCCCATTACATTGTTTCCCATTGCAATATAGGAGTAATATAATATTTATTTAACACTTCATATACTCCTTGGAAAGATGCATGGCTTCTTGACACAGGATCAACATTGCACATGACATTTTGAAGAGACTTATTTGAAGACTTCAATGACAATGTAGATGTCATAGTTTATTTTGGAGATAAGTCCAATTTCAAACCATCGAGAATGGGAAATATTAGACTTAAGTTGCTTGGATTCCCATATTTTATTATGCATAATGTGATTCTATCTTCCTAAGTTTTAAAGTAGCTTGTTTTCCCTTGTGCACATCATATAACAAGTCCACTATGTTCATATGATCAGTGGCAAAGTTGAAATACAAAAGGATTCCGATAACATGCTTGTTATGACAAAAATGGAAGATGGAAGATTGTTGAAGATGAATGGGACATCTGCCCATACACAAAATGTTGCATACGTCACTTATCATGGTGAGGGTATATTGTCATCTAGTCTTTTGTGGCATGCTAGATTTATCCATATCAATTATGTCAGTCTCCGTTTATTGAGAAAGAATGATGTTTATGGTTTTCCTACTATTCCTAGGAAATTGAAGTAATGTGATGCTTGTATCCTTTGAAAGCATAGAAAACAATCATTTCATGATTCTACGTCTATAACATGTAGAAAACATGAAATGATTCATTCTAATTTGTGCATCCCTATGCCCGTTCCTTTTGAAAATGGAAATAAATATATCATGTATTTTATTGATAATTACACCAAGATGTGTTGGGTGTACTTGCTGAAAGATAAATCACAAGATTTTGAAACATTTAAAAATTTGCATGTATGGATTCAAAATGAAGCTTAGTCTCGTATTGGCTCTCTTCACAGTGATAATGGAAAATAATATACATCTAATGAATTTAAAAACTACTTTCACCAACATGGGATCAAGCATCAAATCACAGATCCATATAATCCTCAACAGAACAGTGTAGTTGAAAAAATGAACATGACACTCCTAAATATGGTTGATTCCATGATGTTTTCCAAGAATGTGAAATTGATGTTTTGGGTTGATGCAATTCTATGTGCAGTTTATCTCAAAAACAAGTGTCCATCTCATGCTATTCAAAACAAGACTCCTTATGAAATTTGGTATGGCCACATTCCGTCGGTGAGGCATCTCAGGGCCTTTGGTTCCACCTACTATGCCTTGATTCCTAAGGAGAAAAGAAGCAAACTTGATGCAAGGAGTCATAAGTGACTCTTCTTGGGGTACTCAATTACCACCAAGGGGTATCATATTTATGACGAGACAAACAAGAATTTCATCCTTTCCAAAGATGTTATCTTTCTTGAATCCTCCAAGAAAGATGAAACTATTGAGAGTGATCTGAAAATAGTGGGCTGACTTGTTATGCTATGCAAGCACCCTCTACTTCGTTAAAATAAAACTTTACAGGACCTTGCTTCATGTGTTAAAATATGAAAGATAGATTATGTGCCAAGTTTATGCTTCTTCCTTTAAATGTTCATGTGTGAGAAAATGTTCTTCTAAATGGTTAAATATGTACTTTAAATAAATACACAACAACATAACTTGCATCAAATAAACCATCAAAATCACAACAAGAAGAACATGATAAAGGAGTTCACCCCTCTCCGGGCTACATCTCCTTGAGCCTCCATCAATGGACTTGGTTCTCTGGGATTAATTTGTCAAAAATTCTTTTACAAGCTGCTGCTCAACTCCAATGGAAATTCTGACTGTACCATTGGGTTCAGAATACATAAAAACCCCAAAAATGATGAATAAAACTTTGAAAACGGATCATGGCTTATCTGGGCATGACCTCTTCTACATGTGGCCATAAGCTTCACTGAGCTTCTCTTTGGAAAAAAACACATGTAAAATTCCTCGAATGCCTCTTAAACCTATCCCAATGTGTTCAGAGCATAACAATTAGCCAAAAATGACTATTCAGTCACATAAAACAAACTTGGACTCATCAAAACATGACCTCAATCAATGAGGGCTTAAAGCTCCCTGAAGCTTCCTGAAACTTCAATGGTTAAAAAACTGAAAAATAATTCTTCAAATGCCTGTGAAAACAGTTCCAATGGATTCAAAACGTCCAAAAACCCCTAGCTGGGCTTTTATGACACCTCATTTGGCCAAAAAATGAAGAAGATAGGCCTCCTTCCATTTTCTTCCTTCAATCTTGTTGTCTCTGGTTTGCCAAAACACACCTCTGTGTGCTCTGACCAAGAACACGCTCCAAAATGCATGCTTAAATCCAGCACCGAGCACAACCGCATAACGGTGCAAACTGTTGAATAGTTATGGGCGCGCCAGCCCCTAACCGTCAAAATCATGGTCATGTGATCTTCCATAAGACCGTGCGCTCAAACAAAAAGGGTTGAGTTTTTTTTTGAACCAACGATTACATGCCACTTATCGGGCACATGTTAAACCGTTTGAAAAACCAATTTCAAAATCCTGCGCACACAAATGACAGGGTCATATGATAATCACCGAATCCGCGGGCTAACTGTTCAAAACGTGCCATAATTTGTGGACAAGTCACATGGTAATATGTGTGCGACCGGGGGCTATGACTCCGGTTGTAATACGCAAAAACCGTGCTCATATGGTGTATAAATCAGTGGTCATATGATTTTAAATGTATGCGACCGGGGTTGGGGCTAAGCCCCAGCCCGAACACGCCCCATATCACATCCCACTGCAATTTAAATACAATTAAAACCATAGTTTAAATAAGGACCACCGTGTGGGATAGTGGTAGCCCACACACTACCAAAGTGTTGCCAAAGGGGGAGGTCCGGGGTTCGATCCCCATGGACTCCATAAATTTTGAACCAATAAACCATTGCCATGGTGCCACGTGGCAGCCCATGACTGGGCCATGTGGCACCACACCATTTGCCAAAAATGATGCCACGTGTCGAAACATAATTCGTCCAACTGTCAGTCAATCCGAAACTACCACGTCACCTCTACCACATCAGTGTACGACCTCTGCCACGTCATCCTGTACGGATTGTACGGACTGCACAATCAACGTCCCTTTTTTTACATGTTTGACGATTCAAACAGATCGCGATATCTCTTGCTCCTGACGTCCGTTTGATCCCAAACAAGTTGCGTTGGGTTCATGACAACAAGGGCTACGCTCCTGTTTGTTTTGAGGCAATTCCAAGAACTTTGATTTTTGAGCTAAAATTTGACCCCTGGTCCAGATTTTGATCAGAGAGGCAACTTGATCATCTAGATAGATTGAGTCATGTAAATACATATCATGAATTTGATGAATATATTCCACATCTTGAAGGGGGGATCCCTGTCTTGGGTTAATCTTTGGAATCTCCTTTTGAATCATGATATTCCCCTCATGAAGAAGTTCCTACCACTTCAACATAACCTGAATTTGATTTGGATGATGTGATCGAGAGGATTGAAAATTTGAGGCTTGATGATAATTCAACACCATCTCAATCAACTGAGCAACCTAGACCATCTCAGAAAGGTCTTCCAAAATGACTCACAAAAATAATTGAAATTGTTCATACTAATGAGGTCGGAAAGATGTGAACCAGAATGTCCTCAAGACAAGATGGAGGTAATGAATATAATTCAAACTCAGGTGATGTAGATGACATGGATGTTTCATATGATCATGAGTTGGATTTATATACTAACCTTGAACCAACTTCCTTTAAAGAATCCACTTCTCATGATGAATGGAAAGAATCCATGCATAAGGAATATGATGCTCTCATCAAGAATGGGACATGGAAGTTGGTGGGCCCTCCATTTGGAATGATCTGAAATTTTTACTTGATCTTTAACCATTACTTGCATGTGAATTTCTTAATTGTTAACCATCTTTATGAATGCAAAATTAAAGAACACTCATCAACACATAAACATGTAAGCATACTATCTAAGAACAAGAATTGGTAAGGGAGTTCACCAGACTTCCTGGCTACCTCTCCGGGCCACTTTCCAAATGGGAAGGCCGATAGATTAAGTATTCAAATGCTTACAAAGTGACTTCTGATTTCTGTCTGTCATATACAGTAACATACTTCAACAACAACTGCAAGATGAAATTCTGAGACTTTTAAGTATAAACATGGATACCTTTCTGTGTATCTGGAAGGTTCTGTGAGCACTTTTCTGTTTGGATGCCTGAATGCAAAAACTGAAGCTAGATCTGGAATCCTTGTGAAAAATCGAGACTTTTGAGTATAAACTCGATATATTTCTAAAACTGGACTCCGAATGCCCTTTTTGGCACTATTCCCAATCTGCCCTTAATTGTACAGTCCGTACGGCCTCGGGATGCGTGCCAATTTTGTACCACCTAGAATTGCATACAAATACCACCTCGATCTATGTGAAAATTCACTTCAATCACTGTGCAGCATCACCTCGATCTACGTGCCTGTCTCTGCCTACATCAAAACTCATTCTCCATTTGAATACTTTAACTCTATCAAATTTTGAGATGATCCACCTGGATCAAACCTTCCCACTGGAAAGATTTTTGGCCACAAAAAGTATGAAATCATTCAGAAAATAAGTGAGGGTATAATTCCCTCACTCTTCTAGTCTCTATCCACCTTGCTTTGCTTGGATGCATTCCTTTTAACCCCACACGAAGAAACTCCATGTCTCCTCTTCATGATGATATGACCTTCTTGTCCAGTATTACATCTTCCTGAAGTTCATTAAGATACTCAGGAGCAAACTCATCCACAGAAGGTACTTGAACCTGTACATCTTGGTCTATAATCATAGGCGGCTCATACAATTTCAAGTTTTCCACATTAACAACTGAATACATTTGCATATAAGGAGGCAATTCTA
>JZKD02S1676293.1:387782-420816 GCA_000966675.3 Picea glauca | reverse complement strand
TATATGCAACAATATTGAACATCCAATACCATCTCAAGAGCTAAACCCTAGCTCACAAAACATACCTCAAACAAGATGTGCCATATCTCTCATAAATAGACCCCAACCATGTTGCCACAAATTTTCTTCCACACTTTTTCTTCTGTGATTTTTGTCACACTTTTTCTGCCGTAATTTTTTTGCTGCACTTTTTCTGCCGCACTTTTCCTGCTACACTTTTCCTGTCGCACTTTTCTCTATCAATAATACATTCCCAGATAACCTTTCACAAAATAGATATTCAATGATATTCAATATGTTCAAGTGTGATTAAATGAGAGAGCCTTGCCTCTTATTTATACTTTCATGTAGCATCCCACTTTCCTTATTTTAGGGAGTTCTCCATTAACTTTATTATTTAAATAATTTATTTTGCAAACACTTTGACTACTTTGACCTTTTGGGGCTTCTATATGACTCATGAGGGTTCTCCAACTTCACATGGCCAGAACTCTCTAACCGTGAGGATTTATGTGATGTTCCACATACCACCGGAAATGGAATGACATGTACTATCCATATAGAATAGTCTTACCTACAAATATATAAAAACTCATACCATTATCCATCAAACAAACTTGGGTCCATTATACAAACCTTTGTGCTACCATAATTCACTACCAGACTTTCTTCAAGGGTTGACATCAATGACAACCAACCCAATTAATCAACACAAGTAACACATTTTTTGTGTACGAAGGTGCAAAACCTTTTCAGTAATGAGAGTTTTATGCTTTAGGATTGATATTAATGCTCGATTGAGTATGCTATAGAAGATGGTGGATGAATATATTTCACAAAAGAATGGGTGCAAGAAAACACACAAATACGAATGGAGTGGTTGGTGTAAAGAGACATAAGCATGATAAGACATAATTCAGTGTTCATGGGAGAATGTGAAGAGTTACACATTGGAATGTGGGGAGATGGACAAGTGGTAGATGATGAAAATAAAAACGAAAAGAGGATGGATCATTAGAATATAATAGTTGAGTTCGTTGGAAGGACAAGGGTCAAAGGAAATCCTAATAAATTACGAATGACAAAAGAACTTGGATTGGTCCAAATTATGAGTGAAGGATCATCAAGAGAAAGGGAGGTTGTACCCACGAAGACAGTTTCAAAGGAAATAAGATATGTGTTAAAGAGAATGCTAAGAAATATGGGGAGAGAATTTGTTGGAAAGAAAGCATGAAATCGTCGAAGGAAAGGAGAGGTATAAAATACCAATTGGTTGATGAAAGAAGAAGGTTTAGATTTCTGATTTTCTACGAGAGGCTGAAGAGTACAAAGGAGGAAATTGTTTTAAATGTGGATTGATAGATTGTAGTCTAATGAAGAGAAGTTTGAGATAAGAAGAACATTGAGTGTGTATGATATGTAGAGAGAATTAATTGTATTTGGAGAGGTTGTGAGGACTTGTGAAATTCTAAGGGAATATATTTGATGTCATCGAATGACCCAAATTATTTTAGGAACAATATGAAGGAAAATATATAACATATATATAACAAAGAATTACACAGAGATATGGAAAGGAACACAGTAATATAGTAAAGCTCAGATTCTATTAATGACTGTATGGAATACAAATGACTGTAAAATTCAAAAGTAGACAAGCTAGCTAGAATGGTGGTATCTTATCTCTAAGAAGAGATGTGTCAGCTACAATCATTTGCAAGAAGTCGGTTACAATGAGGCTCCAAAGGCCTTTTTAACATAAAGCATAAATGAGAAAACCCTAAACATCTAAAAACCTAACTCTGGGAGATGAAGCGCCAAAAGTCACGTGGGCCCCGATGGGGTAAGTTGGTACATCAACATCCCGGGGTCATAACTTTTGTGTATGATCTTGATTTTAGACACACGATAGCTCATTGGAAAGAAATATTCGAGGACTACACATGTTGTCACACTGTGGCTAAAGATTATAATGTGACTGTGGCGGGCCCAAAAAACATTGTTTGGGGCCTCAAAAGGAACTCAGAAGTTTAGGACCTGTTATAGCGCAAGTTGTAGGTTGGGAAATTCCTGAACCAACCATAGAACAAGTGCTACAACTTGGGAATACTACACCCAATGTCACCTCGATGTAGGTCCCACACTTCAAGGGTGACTAGGTCACTTTAGGGAGGCGATCCCTATGACCTTAGGGGGATTGAGATGGAGATGGAGGGAAATGGAAGTGAAGTCCCTAGAGGTCAAGTCTAAGTGGAATAAAATGCAGGGAGAGATGCCTTGCAAGTCAAATAATTCTTTCCCCACAGGTATAGTACTTCTTCGGATGATTGTACCTTCCTGAGATACAAGAAAAGACACTTTGCAATTATATATGTTAGTTGGATCATAAAGTTAATATTTTTGTCCCTAATTTGTAGTAGTAGATAAAAATATACATCAATAATTAAATGGTAATATAATATGCTCAATAAGTGCTAGATATCAAGTAGAAAATACAAGAGAAAGACTAGCTAAACTCAAGATGAAAAGATGATATTCTAGCACAACAGATAAGGCTATTGTAAATACTTGTATGCAAAAAATTATATCAGACTTATGGATGTAACATTAAATGTATTACAGAAAGAAAATAATCCATTAAAATCCTCCCAAACGTTTCCAAAAAGTTCACTAGGCAAAGGAGAGTAAGTGTGCAAACTTTGAGCAAAATCCAATGGTTGATAAGAGAGTTATTTAAGCAAATGATTTAGGGTTTCTGTAGCCCTAATGGATGAATATGTAATTATATAACAACAATAAGTAGTGGGAGAGATGGGATGCCCTAGTAGTGGAAGACTCCTCTCAATAAGGAAAATCAACTTCAAGCAAGAAACTTTTCAAAAGACCAAAAATTGTGTTTCCCAAGGCAATGATTTTATATATCCAATGCAAAAAAGTATGAATAGTGCCTTTACTATTGGGTTAATGGAGTCAAATAAACAAAGATATTAGAGAATCTACCTCCTTGGGGGTGTAATCCATTTTACTTCCCAAGGCAAGTTTCTCTGGGCTAGGGTTTAAGCTAAGAGGGTGTATGCCCTTATACCTCTCTTAGCAAACCCTTGTAATTAATGAGATGAAGAAATAAAATGGTGAAGACTATGGTGGGGGTGTATTCCCTTATACTTCCCACCTATATCCTAGCATAACAATAATTGACTTGAATAAAATGATAGCAAGAGAGTAAAAACCGTACCAAGATCAAGAGAAATGCTAAGACAATCCACCACAAGAGCTAGAAAAGCATCATCCAAGGCTAGCGCTAGACTTCCATCAACCATTCACCAATAGATCACTATAAAAAAGTGCCCAAGAGATGAAAATATCCAACTATGGTGAAAATTTCAAACCAAGGCCTCTCACAAGAGGGAGAGTTATGATTAAAATGAGATCTTATGATCTCTATTTATACAAAATGTAGCTAACATAGTTTTTCCACAAATTAAGGAGTAAAACACAAGATTAGGGGTCAACAACCCTAATCTTCCCCCCTTAACAAAGTAGTATTAAAAAATTCACTTAAAGTTTCACTCTTTTCACAAATTAAACCCTAATTTAGGAGGATGTCATCCCCTTAGGAGACGTTTTGCCACTTTGAGCAAGTCGTTGGTGTTGGGAAGTGTAAGTACCCTTTTTAGGGATGGAAAATCAAAATTTCTCTTTCCTTAATCATCTCGAATCCTTTCCTCGATATCTCTGTCCTCTTCTTCTCATAAAGATCTATCTAACAACTACTACCCTACTCAAATCCGAGCTCTGGATTGGGAGATATGCCCTTCCAAAGATCTTCAGGCATTATTAGTCAAGGGCCACGTGGAGCCCACATAGGTCCATCTCATTCTTACCATCCCAAGTTCCCCGAAGTCCCAGAGATTCCCCAACATTCCTACATATATGGTGTAAGTCCATCCATCATCAAATCCAACAACGAAACTTCATCCTCATTTAACACATAAGATTAAGGGAAATTCAGTGTTTGGCGCTTCGACGTTGAATGCCCCTTTTAGTTTCCATGCACATATCCTACAGAGTCCTGAAATCCTAAACTCTCGAAGGACCCCTAAATCTTGCCACGTGGCTTCGATCTACAACCCTTTCAACTTATCTAAGATACTACACCCCAAACCTCCAGAGTTTCGAAGTCCCGGACTCTCGAAGGGTCCACCCTTACATGTGATGTCATATTAAATGTAGAGGTAAGGATATGTGGGTCCCGAGTACTTCACCCTCTAATAGGCCAAGAGAATATGTGTTAGGGGGGGGTGACACATGACAAGGCATAGATGGCACATGGCCCCATCATTGGGTGACATGTGTCACGTTTTAATGGGAACATAGGGTCTACGAAAATCACAAATCAAGGTGACATGTGGCATGGAAAACGTTGGTCCATGTCACCCTAGGTGACTTCAACGTGCCATGTCACTCTGTACTGACAACCTTCTGATTCCCCTTAGATCTCATGGTCAATATGTGTCCACGTAGATCCATAGATCTACGGCCTTCGTTACTTCGTAACTTCGACGTTTAGGGAATATGTTGTGTAACTTCCTCTTTGATCCTAGAATGGTTAGCGTCGGGTTGACCACGGTCTAGATCTGATGGTCAGGAGGGATCCTGAAGCATTCTCAAATTGACGGTTTGTGTTACTTCGTGACTTCAATGTTTGTGGGGTTTCACCTGCTCATCACTCCCTATCTCCCGGAGTGGTCAAAATTAGACTGACCACGACTTAGATCGAACGACCAGAAGAAGTCCCAAAGCATCCCCAGATCTATGGCTCTTGTCACTTCGTGAGTTTGGTGTTCGGGGGTTCTACCCGCTCAACACTCCTTTCCTCCCGGAGCAGGACTTCATCGAAGTACCTTACGCAAATCCTTCCATTGGTTGATTGGATGATGGGGAGGGGTTCTCAGGGGACTCCCCTGATCCATGACTCACATTGGCTTGCAACTTCAACATTCAGGGGTTTTGGTGTTACAACACCTTTGTTCTCCTGAAGTGGTCAATGTCGGACTAACCACGACATAGATCCAACGGTCAGGGTAGATCTCGAGAGTCCTTGGATCTACGGATCGCGTTACTTCGCAACCGATAAGTGGGTTAGGGTTTAACGGTGGGAAAAATACCATGGTCACAGTTAGGGAAACTGTCAGATGTTGGTCAACCTCACTGTTAACCGAACCAACAAGTTTCCTTTGGTTGGTTTCGGAGGTTGTAAAGTCATAGCGTCCCGAAGCTCCAAACTCCCAGAGTTCTAAAGCTAAATATAGCTTAGCTCCTTTTGGACCTAGCGAAGGGTTCTCAGGTCTTGGTCATATGTATTATTTGAAAAGCCTCGAGGATGTACACTCTACTCTTAACCATTATTTGGTTAGGACCGTGGACATGAGCCCTCGGTCACATAGACGGATGGTTTGAAGGAGGCTCCCTTCCTCCATAGAGCTTGAATTTAGTAATCTTGTGAAGGTAAATTCGAGTGGTCGACAGGAATGAAATATTCCAGCTAAACCCACCCCAAATCTTGCGTTACAAAGTCCCTCCTTGGGAAAAATTCCCTTAAGGATTTTCCAACCAATCCAAAGATCGTAAAATTATTCTTAGATTCATTCACAGACCCACGTCTAACAGTTCTCCTGCTGCTAATCATAGGCAAATAGAAATTCATTCAAAACCAAGGGTTTACTGAAGGATAATAAGCATTTCTAATATAAATCAAGCACTGCAAATCTTAGTCATAGACACAATCATTCAATCCTTATTTCAAATCTATTACATAGGATCAAATAATACTTATCAAGAAAACCAGAATCGTGAAGCAACTGGTGAGAGGGGTGCTTGTTTCCACCCAACCGTAGGCACAACCACCCTAAACGGATTTACCATTGGCCACCCCCTAGCTAGACCATGATTCTCTGAGAGACACTCTTTGTTCTTGTTCAATGATAGTCAGGGATAAAGGTTACTCTCCTCCTCCCACAGGATCTTGGAAAAACAATTTTCTCTCTACCAAGCAATGAGGTCTGCAATGAGTACTTCCATAGTCACTCGTCTTCTCTGCAACCCCGTTTATTAGCTTGGGATGAAAATGATTCCAGTATATTCTTGTACCGAAAACGAGCTTGTTTTTTAGTTCTCTTTAGAACCATAAAGCTACACACACTCTTCTCTCCCTGGATGAATGGTCTCTCAACTCATCTCTTCGTAGATATGCCTTTACCCCCGAATCCCCTTCTTTTCTTTCCTTCCTCAGCAAGATTGCGTGGGTATAAATCCCCATCTCGTGGTTAGGTCAAGAAGTCTTTCAGATGGGTACTCTGCCCATCTCCTCATTAACTCTTGAGGAGGACTTATCAACTACCAATCTGACTGGTAACTTATTTATGGGTCAGAGGATTGTTCTGGGTCTGAGTAATTTAAATCCAGTAAGGTATTGGTATGGTGGGGGTCATCTCAACCATCGTTGGTTCCCCTCACCATATCTCTCATAACATCATGATCTACCTTGTAAAACCACCTCCTCAACAGTTATGCAACACTATCCATTTTATTTAATAAAATAAAATACATACATTACCTTTTATAAAAAAAAGGTTCATCAATTCCAACATCCACACATATTAATTCTGCCCATAGTCTTTTGGAAAGTTATAGTTATATTTACAAGATGGGGAAAACATGCGTATTACAATCCCATCCCCCTTAAAGGAACATCATCCTCGATGTTCTACCTATTGATATGATCTGTATGTACAGAAGTAAACAAAAATGGGTATGCATGTTTCATGGCATTCTCCATTTCCCATGTGGCTTCATCTGGACCAAAGTGTTTCCACTGCACCTTGACCTGTGAAATGGTTCTGTTCTTGAGTGGCATTTCCTTCCTGTCTATTATGCATTATATTTCTATCAGGAATTCTCCCTCTGGTTCCACCTGAATTATAGACCAATCAATTATATGATTAGAATCATGTGCATATTTCTTCAGTAACGAAACATGGAAAACATTATGTGCCTTCATTGTGGGAGGAAGTGATAGTCTATATGCTACAAGTCCCACTCTATCCAAAATTTCAAAGGGTCCAAAATATGGAGGTGTCAGCTTGACAAAGGCTCTCATTCTCAAGGAGTTTTTCCTGGGTATAACTCTGAGATACAGATGATCCCTTGTTTTGAACTCTTTAGGACTCATGTTTCTATCTACATAACTTTTATGTCTATCCTGAGACATTCTCAAATTTTGTTTTATCTGAATTACTTGTTGTTCCATTTCCTTTATCATATCTGGACCGATTGTAATTTTGTCTATTGGGTTATTCCAACTGATTGGAATATTTCATTGTCTACCATATAGGGCCTCAAAAGGGCTCATCTTTAATGACTCTTGATTGGCATTTTTATAAGCAAACTCTACCAGTGGTAGGTGGTATTCCCACTTCTTGGGATGATGCATTACATTCATCCTTAACATTTCCTCTAACACTTGGTTTACCCTCTCTTTCTACCCATCATTTTGAGGCTGATAGGTTGTACTAAATAGCAATTTAGTTTCAAAACCAACAAATAGAGATTTCTAAAAGTTTGAAGTAAATTTTGTATCTTTGTCGGATATGATTTATTTAGGCATGCCATGTAGCTTAAATATCTCTTTCATGAAAATACTAGCAATACATATTGCCTTGCAGGTGGAATTGATGGGAATAAAGTGAGTAGCCTTGCTCAGTTTGTTCACAACTACCATAATGGCGTCATTCTGCTTGGTTGATTTTGGTAACCTTGTGATGAAATCCATGTAGATGGTTTCCCATTTCCATTCTGGAATTGGTAGGGGTTGCAACAACCCCGCTGGATGTCGGTGCTTTGCCTTAACTTGTTGACATTCTAGACATTTAGTTAAGTAATAAACTATGTCCTTTTTCAGTCCGGGCCAATAAAATAGTTTCCTAGTGGTTGTGATCATTTTATGATAACCATGATGACCAATATATGGTCTCTTCTGTAGTTCATCCGTTATGAACCTCTTCAATTCGCCACAATTTGGAATATACAACCTACCTTTGTAAGTTATCAATCCATCATTCAACAATTGATAACCCTCATTCTTCATCCTTGTGGGCTCTTTCTCTAAGTATGATTTCACATTCTTGAAAAATGCATATGTTCCTTGTGCACTTTTGACTCTCTCCCTGACATCCATTTCACATGTGCTTACAACTGCCAAGTGAATAAATTTCATGCTTCTACTAAGGGCATCGACCACCCTATTTTATTTTCCTTTGATATGTTTGATTTCAAAATCAAACTCACTAAGGAGAGACATCCATATATCTTGTATAGCATTGAGTTTTGGTTGATCAAACATATATCTCAACCCACTATGGTCTGACATAAGTAAAAATATCCTACCTAGGAGGCAATGGCTCCACATTTTTAAAGCATGTACTATGACAACCAACTCCAAATCATGGGTCACATAATTGATTTCATGCTCATTCAATTTTCTAGATTCATAGCAAATCACATGTCCTTCTTGCATAAGGACTCCTCCAATCCCTTACTTGTAGGAATATGCACACACAAGGAAGTCCTTGGTTGGGTCTGCAATCTTCAGTACAAGTGCATTGGTTAGAAGGTATTTCATCTCTTTTAATCTCTCTTCACATTCTAATGTACAAATGAATTTAACTCCCTTTTTATGAAGGGAGGTGATTGGGCAACCAATCTTGGAGAATCCCTTTATGAACCTTCTATAATATCCTTCTAGGCCCATAAAGGATCTAATATCATATACATATTTTTGGGTAGGCCAATCCATAATGGATTTGACCTTGTCAGGATCAACTGACACTCCTTAAAAAATAACACGGCCTAAGTAGTGGACTTGTTTTTGGAAAAAGTCACACTTACTAAACTTATCATAGAGTTGATGTTCTCTTATCACTTGAAGCACTAACTTGAGATGTTCTTCATGATATTCCCTATTCTTAGAATAAATTAGGATATCATCAATGAAAACCAATACAAATCTGTCCAAGAACTTACTGAGTACATTATTCATTAAGCACATAAAAGTGGTTGGTGCATTGGTAAGCCCAAATGGCACCACCACAAATTCATAGTGACCATATCTTGTCCTAAAGGTTGTTTTGTGGATGTATTCATCCTTAATTAAGACTTGATGGTATCCATACCTAAAGTCAATCTTGGAGGAAATTGTAGCACCCCTTAATTGGTCAAACAAGTCATCAATCCTTGGTAAGGGATACTTATTCTTAATGGTCATCTTATTGAGTTGTTTATATTCTATGCACAACCTGCGTGTGCCATCCTTATTTTTCACAAACAAGGCTAGTTCTTTCCATGGAGACACACTAGGTCGAATGTAGCCTTTGTCCAACATCTCCTCTAGTTGTAGTTTGAGTTCAACTAGCTCAGGTGTACTCATTCTATAGGGTGTTCTAGACACTGACACTACTCCCGGTACAAGTTCTATTGAGAAGCCAATATATCTTCTTGGAGGTAGACCTAGCACCTCTTCTGGAAACACATTTTTATATTCTCTTAATATGGGATGGTCCTCTAGGCTTGGTTTACTATTCTTAACAGAGTTCAACACTTGTATTGCATACAAAAGGCATCCTTTTCTGCAATACTTCTTCACTTGAAGGGTTGATATTTGCCTCACTGAGACATGATTTTGAATTCCTTGTAGGATTATTTTTCACCCTTCTTCATCTTCACACTCTAAAGTTTTATTGTAACACTCCAACTTGGTTTTATGGGTAGCCAACCGGTCCATGCCAATTAGCAAGTCGTAAGATCCTAAAGGGAGCATGTTTAGGGTTTCTTGGGTGGGTAATCCATTCATAATGAATTGGCATTCTAGTATGACCTCTGTTATCTTCCTTTTGGTTCCAGTGGTTAGTTGTACCAACCAAGATTTAGCATGTTTTACTTGTTGCAATTTACATTTCTCAACAGTTTGAGGGGCAACATAACCCATATTAGAACTAGGGTCAATTAAAATGGAAATTAGTTGGTTGGCAATCATACCTTCCATCTCCACCGCTAAAGCTTGGTGGTCATCTTGTCTATTATCCAAGGCTACATAGATTTTTGGCATGCTCCTAGCCACATTATTGACCATGGTAGCCTCTTGGACATTGTATACCCTCCTATTGTTATGTTTCCTATGTGGAAAGTCCCTCAACATATGTTCTTCTCCACAACCCCAACATTTAAAAGGTTCTCTCTTTGTGTTATCAATATTACCTGGGGCTGCTCCAAACGGTTTATTATCACTCTGAAATGGGAAATTATACTAATATACACTTCTAGTAGGAAGGATCATCTTGGAACTTCTCCCATGGTTCTTAAATCTTGAGGATTTAAACCCCTTTATCTTGAATCCTGAATTAATTTTCTTCTTTCAGTCCTCATGAGGTTCTGTCTTATTCTTGAATTTCTCATAGAAATACCTTGCCTTCCAGATAGTATCTTCTAAGGTCTTTGGCTCATCAAATTCAATTCTATCTAGGAAGGTCCGAGGCTATCCACTAATGAATCATTTTATCTTTACCTTTTCATCCTTTATGTAGGGCACATACCTTATCAACTAAATAAATTTTTTGATATACTCATCTATTGTAAGTTGTCCCAGTTTGACTTCATACAACTCCTTGGTATTCCCATCAAAGTATTTCTCTGGTAGATACTTCTTCTTGAAGTATTTCTCAAATTGTTTCCATGAAAAGTCCTTATCATGGATTCCTTTCACATTCCTAAGTTCCTCTGACCAAATGGAGACCTTTCCATTCAGGTTGAAAATGACTATTCAAGCATTTAAGTTTTTAGAGTAGTCATGGACTTTGAAGTACTTCTTCAAGCCCAATAGCCAGACTTCTACTTCTTCCCCCTTCTTAATTTATCCATCGAAAGTGGGTGGTTTGGCTTTCTTAAACTCTTCAGGGTCATGGATCTTGGAATGTTTCCTCTTCTTTCTTTTCCTCTGGGAATGTGAACTAGTTTTGCTACTATAAGATCCCTTGGAGTTGTCAGTTTCCTCACCAGAGGATTCTTCTGTTGAGTGTTTCTTAGCTCCATCTTGGGACTTATTTGAGGTTCTCCTCCTTGTGTGGCCACTTTCAAGACCATGATTTTCTATATCAGGTGGACTTTGGGTTTTCTTAGTATGATGTCTATCCACATGATTGGCTGCTGGTCCATGTTGCAGGTTCCTTTGTATGTCTAATAGGCTTTGCGGTAGGATTGCATTAATTTCAATTTTATTTTCCTATTCTTTTATCAGCCTTTCATTGTCATCCTTACAACTTTGTAATTCTTCCATGAGGCTTCTTATGGTTTCAACTAAATATGGAGGGGTATCTACCACCCTCGCCTCATCAGATTCATCCTCTCTATTGTGGGATCTTTCCCCCAACTCATGGTGTGTCACCATCCTTTGCGTTGTAGTTTTCCTATTGTCCGCTGACTTCTTGAGTGTTGATAAAACATTTTCTTTTAGTTAATTATCTACTAGTTTATGAACAACACATACAATTTGTAAGGTGAAGTCAACTTATTTATGTGGAACACTAGCAACACACAATTCACACTTTCAAAACATATAAAAATAGTAGAAATTATCATTTCTCTCTTCAACAATGGTTTAGATACGTTTCTCATGATTGGGGTAAGATAGAGTGTTACCCCTTAAAATTTCTCTAGCAAGATTTTTATGCGACTTGTTCATGATCCCAAGCATGCCAAGTGTTGTTTCCTGCTCTGATACCAATTTGTAACACACCCGACCCCTAAGTACCCTTTTTAGGGATGGGGCATCAAAATTTCACTTTCCTTAGTCATGTCGAATCCTTTCCCCAGGATCTTCGTCCTCTTCTACTCATCAAGATTATCTAAAAACTGCCACCCTACTCAAATACGAGCTCTGGATTGGGAGATATGCCCTTCCAAATCTCTTTGGGAATTATTAGTCAAGGGCCACGTAGTGCCCACGTAGGTCTGTCTCATTCGTACCATCCCAATTTCCCCGAAGTCCCAGAGATTCCCCAACGTTCCTGCATCTATGGTGGAAGTCCATCCACCGTCAAATCCAATGGCGAAACTTCACCCTCGTTTAACACATAAACTTAAGGGAAATTCAACGTTTAGCGCTTCAGCCCTGGACACCCCTTTTTCTTTCTACGCTCATATCCTCTCGAGTCCTGAAATTCCGAACACCCGAAGGACCCCGAAATATTTCCACGTAGCTCTAGCCTTCGGCCTTTTCGGTTTATCTAAGATACTACACCCCAAACCTCCGGAGTTCCGAAGTCCTGGACTCTCGAAGGGTCTACCCTTACATGTGATGGCGTATTAAATGCAGAGGCAAGGAAATGTGAGTCCCAAGTACTCCACCCACTAATAGGCCAAGAGAATATGTGTTAGGGGGGTGACACACGGTAAGACAAAGATGGCACATGGCCCCATCAGTGGGTCACACGTGTCATGTTCTAATGGGCACACAGGGTCTGAGAAAATCACAAATCAAGGTGACACACGACACATTGAACATGGGTCCACGTCACCCTGGGTGACATCCGTGTGCCACGTCACTCTGGACTGACAGCCTTCCAACACCCCTTAGATCTCACAGTCAATATGTGTCCACATAGATCCATACATCTACGGCCTCCGTTACTTCGTAACTTTAGCGTTCGAGGAATCCACTGTGTAACTTCCTCTTTTCTCCCAGAGTGGTCAGTGCCAGGATGACCATGGTCTAGATCCAATGGTTAGGAGGGATCCCAAAGCATCCTTGGATCGATGGTTTGTGTTACTTCACGACTTCAAAATTTGGGGGGTTTGACCTGCTCATCACTCCCTTTCTCCCGGAGTGGTCAACGCCAAACTGACCGTGACTTAGATCCAATGGCCAGGATAATTCCGAAGTGTCCTCAGAGCTACAACTCTTGTCACTTCACGAGTTCAACGTTCGAGGGTTCTAACCACTCAACACTCCTTTTGTCTCAGAGTAGGACTTCCCAAAAGTACCTTACGTAAATCCTTCCATTGGTTGATCGGACGATGGGGAGGGGTTCTCATGGGAATCCCTAGATACACGGCTCACATTGGTTCGCAAATCCAACTCTGTTCTCCCAAAGTGGTCAATGTCGGAATGACCATGGCGTAGATCCAATGGTCAGGGTAGATCCTGAGAGTCCTTGGATCTATGACTTACGTTACTTCACGACTGATAAGTGGATCAGGGTTTAAAGGTAGGAAAGATCCCACATTCATGGTTAGGGAAACTGCCATATGTCAGTCAACCTCGCTGGTAACCGAACCAGTAGGTTTCCTTTAATTGGTTTCGGAGGTTGTAAAGTCATAACATCCTAGAGCTCCGAACACCCAGAGTTCCGAAGCCAGACATAACTTAGCTCTTTTCAGACCTAGTGAAGGGTTCTCAGGTATTGGTCATATGGATTCTTTGACAAGCCTCGAGGTTGTACGATCCACTCTTAAACATTATTTGGTTAATACCGTGCACATGATCCCTCGGTCACATAGACATATGGTTTGAAGGAGGCACCCTTCCTCCAATGATATTGAATTTAGTAATCCCGCGAAGGTAAATTTGAGAGGTCGACAGGATTGAAATATTCCAGTTAAACCCACCCGACTCTTGTGTTACAAAGTCCCTCCTTGGGAAAAATTCCCCTAAGGATTTTCCAACCAATCCATAGATCGTAAAATTGTTCTTAGATTCATTCACAGACCCATGTCTAACAGTTCTCCTGCTGCTAAGAAGAGGAAAATAGAAAGCCATTCAAAAGCATGGGTTTACTGAAGAATAATAAGCATTTCTAATATAAATCAAGCACTGCAAATGTTAGTCATAGAAACAACCATTCATTCCTTTTTTCAACTCTAGTACACATGATCAAAAAATACTTATCAAGAAAACCAAATCGTGAAGCAATTGCTGAGAGGGGTGCTATTTCCACCCAACCGTAGGCACAACCACTATTGAACGTATTTACCGATGACTACCCCCTAGTTAGACCATGATGCTCCGAGAGAGACTCTTGCTTCTTGTTCAGGGACAATCAGGGATGAAGGTTACTCTCCTCCCACAGGAGCTTGGAAAACCGATTTTCTCTCTACGAAGCAAGGGGGTCTACAACGAGTACTTCCACAGTCACTTATCTTCTCTGCAACCCCATTTATCATCTTTGTAACACCACTTTTTCGGTTAACAAAATTCACAGAAATATAACACCCACTCTGGATTATAAAACAACATGCATTTAAGCAAATGAAACACATTTAAACTCAGAGTAAGTCATATACATCATTGCTATCATAATTTTAAGAATGGAATTAACCATAATTCATCTGCACAACAGAATACATGATAAAATATAAGCATCACAGGCATGCAAAACATAACATTTAACATAAGCCAATACTTATCTTGAAACTGAGGTAATTCCACCAACCAGGTGCATGCCTTCCACGAACCTCCCAGCCTTAGACTGCACTACTCATCAGCTCAGCAGTAGGTCACCCCCGAGCTAGGACTAAGCTCCACCCCAAGGCAAGGAATCCTAGGCTAGGCTGAGGTTAAAGGGAAAACACACAGTCACGAGGAAGGAATTCTCTTCCAAGAACCACTCACGCTCACTGCCCATAGACCCTCATTCCCCACATGCCTGTTCCACCCCAGGAGTATACACCTTCTATGTCACCTGGATAGTCCTTTGGATGCTAACCTCCCTTGCCTTGGGTTACAACAACAGACCGCACTAGAAGTCTCCGGGCTCTGTGGAAGCTATAGGGTTCATTCCAAGAGTCCTCTTCTTCCTCTGCGCACTCTCTCACCTAGAGAGAGACGCTCATAGGACAAACCACCTGTTCATCCAACCTCAAACACCCCTCTCGCCTGGAGAGAGTGTTTCACAACTGGTCACAAGCTATACACAGTCCTGCACTGCGCAGTTTCAATTACCCATGGAAATACAGACACCGGCTTCCTCAAAACGGGTTCAGAAATGGCAAAATGGTCTCACGGTCATGGATTCAGGACATAGGCTTCACGCACAAGTTCCATTTCGGATAGAGGATGCACACAGATGCCCAGACACCACACAGGATTTTTGGTTCATAACAGAGGTGAATCCAACTCTTTTGGAATCAATCACAGGCTTCTGGTTCAATACGAAGGTATACACGGGTTTTCTCAGAGCCAGACACGGGATTTTCAAATCACATAGACGCATGAAGGTTCTCTGCAAAACTCGGGTCCGTCGTACTGCTCAGAGACCGTACACGCTCAAGTCATCTGATTGAATGAGAGCAGGGGGCCCCTCTCACAGCTCACCCTGGTCGTTTTATTTGCATGCACCAGGGTTGACACTTGTTGCCCTGGAAATTGCATGTGTTCCACCAGTACGCATGCCTTCCTCATGGTTAGGAACTTAGGATAAAACATGAAATGCTCATGCCTTTTTGAAATAATATTAAAATATTATTCCCAACGTTGAAGCCCACTAGGCTTAACACTTAGCCCCTTTTCCCACCTTCCAGCCTCTAATCCCTTGCCTTCTCTGTGGAAGCTCAGTCCCCCTTCACTCATTCATCGTGGTCGGTCTGCACCTGGTAGTGTTTACAAATTTTTATTAATTGTTTTTCATGATTACATATACAAGAGAAGGCTCCTAGCCTTCAACACTTAGGCTCCCTGGCCTAACAAACACATAATCCACCAGCTTATAAAAACTTGGCTCACCAGCCTATAAAACATAATTACAATTCCTTTCAGAACATGATTTACGACATGGCTCGGCCTTGGGGACACTACAATCTTGGGCTGAAAATGTTGTCAACAAATTCTTGCACCCAGAACGAGCTTGTTTTCAGTTCTCTTTAGAACCAGAGAGTTGCACACTCTTATCTCTATGGAATAATGGTCTCTCGATTCATCTCTTCGCAGATTTTCCTCTTCCCCCTAATCCCATTATTTTCTTGCCTTCCTTAGCAAGATTGTGTGGGTCCAAATCCCCAGCTCGTGCTCAGGTCAAGAAGTATTTTAGATGGGTACTATGCCCATCTCCTCATTAATTCTCGAGGAGGAATCCCCAACTACCAGCCTGACTGGTAACTTGTTTATGGGTCAGAGGACTATTCTAGGTCTGAGTAATTTAAATCTAGTAAGGTACTAGTCTGGTGTGGGTCATATCAACCATTGATGGTTCCCCTCACCATCTCTCTCATAACATCATGATCTACCTTGGAAAATCCCTTCCTCAACATCTATGCAACACTATCCATTTTATTTAATAACAAAAAATACATACATTTCCTTTTATAACAAAAAGGTTCATCAATTCCAACATCCACACATATTTAGTCTACCCATATTTTCGCAAGTTATAGTTATATTTACAAGCTGTGGGAAACAATGATATTACAAGAAGCATGGATAGGCCTCCAAAGGCCACATGTCAAGCATCTAAGCACTCTCATCATGGTGAATACCCTTCTCCTCCTCAAACATTCATGTGTAAAAAGAGTGGCACCTCACCACCATGCCCTAGCCCCCAAAAGCATGACATCAAGCTCAAAAGTAGAACGGTTTTCCCCTCTTGGGAAAATCGTTTAGAAATTAAGGGGTGGGATAGGTTGTCCAATTCATCATCAATTCTGTCCAAGTATGATCTCTCTCATATGGCATGCGAGCCCCTGACATCCAACCTGTGGGATTGTACTCCCATGGAAGCACAATCTAGGTTTGTTCTCCCAAAACTGTCCACCAACTAGGTCCTGCAAAGACAAATGAGCATGCCCTCCAAGGATATCAAGTCATAAAATCATGATAAGTGAATCCAATCAATAAATAATCCATCTAAGCATGTGCATCAAAGATCACTATATCAAACAATTAATATCTCAAAGCCACTATGCGACTTGTCAAGCTTGAATATGGGAGGGTTGACGAGGTGTCCTATTGGGTAGATATTTCCCTAGGTCAAGGAGAGTTTCCAAGATATCCCTCTCTAAGCCATGTAAAGTGGATGAAGTGGTTGGGGGAAAGAATCAATGGGCATATGGCTCATGACATACAAGGGGTCGTAGTGTCTCATTCATGGGTTCCTTTGTAGAGGGTGTGTGGTACCTTCGTTTGCAATGCACTTTTTCCAAGCCCATCAATTGCCTTTTATCTTTCTTTCTTTATATTTTATTTCATAATAGCATAAGGAGAGATTGAAGGTCACCACCCTGATGTGGTGACCATGTGATGGCAATGTCACCCACAAACACCTAATGGAAATGAGAAGGTTGGCTCGCGATGAGACCCCTTTTCTCCCAGCCAAGTAACTGAGATCCATTGCCCTGATTTGTTGACCAGATGATGAAAATGTCATACCACTAGATATCCATGGACGTGATAGGTCGACTCATGATGGGACCTCTTATCCTTCAACTAACCTTTCAAGAATTTATTTATTATATTGTGGGTCCCCTTTATTCAAATATAAGTGTTTCGTTACTTTCTTGGGTGATCCCTGGGTGAAGCATATGGAAGGTTTATACAAGGATTTTATCTTTTACCCAACACCAACCCCTCTGGTCCTTTATCCCCTTCTTCCCATAGAATGAGGGACAACCCCTTCTTGGGTCAATACACCCTAAAATACTAAGAGATAAGGAAATGGAGGGGAGTAATGATGGAAAGTGGTAAGTATGATCAGGAACAATACGATTTCTCTTCAAGGGAATTACCAGTAGCAAACCCATCCCCAAGGAACACCACTTACTAGGGAAAAATGTCAACCACCAAGGTGAATCAGGGAAAAAAGAATAATTTCCAATCATATGTCATGAAATATTGAGAAATATAAGATACACCATAATCAAATGGCTTAAATATTGAAATGATGCTCACCATAATATTGTCTTGTACCTAATGGAGCAAGGCCCACTGCCTTCCAGAAGCTAACTGGTGTGGTGGATTCCATTTGAAAAATTGTGACCATCTGTGGTGGTGAGTGGGTTTTCCATATGTGAAAAAGGGTACTTCTGGTCATGTAGTCTCTTGACACTCAATTTCTACAACCCGAGGGCCTCGAGACATGATCTCCTTAGTTATCCACAATATGGGGATAACGGGACCGAAAAACTAGGAAAAAACTACCAAAATGGAAATTGGTCTTTGAGACAATAGAATAGGTGGGTGGACACCGATATCCACTTTGATCATTCCTCCCCCCTCAGGAAGCAATGGTCTCCTTTGCATCAAGTTCCTGCATCAGATGAGGAAGCTTATGTTGAACATGATTCCTAGTGAGCCACTTGCCATGATGAAGAAACTACCACGCTTTGACGACATGATAGAGTTTGATAGTATGATGGAAGATGTCCTTTGTCTTGGTGTCCATGATTCGATAAAATATCTCCTATTTGATATAGGAAGTATTGAGTTCTATAGGGGCCAATTACTTAGCCAGATCCGAAGTGTCCAGGAGAAGTGGAAAATATGGTCAGAGCATTTCCACATTAAATACCAGGTGTAATCAAAGGAAAGGAGGAATATTTAATTCAAAAGAATTCTCACCCACAACCTTGGTGATGGTGTAAGGCCCATATCATAGTGGGAACAACTTCCGATGGAGTCTTGTGAGGCACTATTTCTGTAAATGCAATCAGACCTTATCTCCCACTTGAAATTTGTGTGGTACATGATGTTGATCGTGGCGCTTCTTGTACTTGGAATTGACTTTGTACACAATATCATGAACTCGTTTTTGTATGTGTTAGATGCACTCAACAAATTTGGCTGCCCAATCAACCTTTGTTTGAGCATGGAAGGACTTTTCCTATGCGACTGTAATGGGAAGAGCTACATTGATGGGGGGAAATGGTTGGAACCCCAAACACACCTGAAAATGGTTGTGTCCAATACAGTTGTGGAAGGTTTTGTTTTAGCTATGTTGAACATAAGGAATATTTTCATCCCATGTGCGTGGATGTTTGGAATCATACATTCGCAGGAAATGGACAATCATTCTGTTGACTACCTCTATTTGTCCATCAATTTGTGGTTGGAAGGAAGTTGATTTGGTCAGCTTGGTGTCCATCATCGACCATAGGCTGGAACAAAGGTGCTTAGGAACCTATTGTCTTGATCAAATATAATAGTTTTTGGTAGCCCAAAATGAACCCAAACATGTGTGAAGAAGAGCTTGGTGCTGGCTTCAACTGCGATGCTCTTATTGCAGGGTGCAACAATTTCCATCTCAGTGAATCGATCAAAAACCACAAAGACACGTTCATTCCCATGCTTGGTTGAAGTCAGAATGGACATGTATTCCATGTAGATGGACTCCCCTGTTTCTTGATGGTGGGATTGGAAATGACACATGTAGTGCATGATCTAATGTACTTGCAAACATCTTGTCAAATCTTCGGCCAATAAAAATGATTCTCTAGTACTGCCACTATCGTTTTTACTCCAAAATGTCCCACTGCCCGATTTTAATGAGCTTCCCAGATCATCTTTGCACGCTCGCTTGAAGGAACACATATGTGGCTCAGATGGCATAGTAATCTATCCTGGAGATGAAATTTGGGAACTATTTTTCCTGTGCTCATTGTCTGATAGGAAGTAGCAAAGGCAAAGTTGTTATTGTATAATTGTGGCCATCCATATGTCTCAAGTCCACATAAGTTGAGAATTGTGGTGAGCACTGCCACCGGGGGTCGATTGAGGCAATCTACGACATTGTTGGTGCTATCCTTCTTATACTTGATATTCAAGTGGAATTGTTACAGGTACATAGACCACTTCTGATGGCGGTCATTTTTTTACTTTTCTCGTGTCTTCATGAATTGCAGAGGCCTATGATCAATGTGGATGATTGTTTCCTTCCCCATAATGTAATTCTTCCATTGTCAACATCTTTGCACAATGGAGTACATCTCTTTGTCATAGGTGGGGTATTTTTGAACAACGTTAGATAGAGTTTCACTGTGACAGGATATCAGATGTCCATGCTGAGTGTGGACTACATCAATAGCATAATATGAAGCATCTGTCTCAATATCAAATGGTCGTTGTAGGTCTGGCATGATGAGGACTAGTGCTGAGCAAAGGTGAGATTTCATATCCTTGAATGCTTTATGTTGGGGCATGAACCACACAAACTTGGCCTTCACGCCACCCTTGGTCACTTGGCTGAGGGACCAAGTGATATGAGAGAACCCCAAAACAAACCATTGGTAGAAGTTAGAAAGGCACAAGAAGCTACAGAGGTCGGTCATTGTTTTCGGGGCCGGCCAATCGTGGATGACTTGGATCTTGGCTGGATCCACATGTACACCCTACTCATCCCCGATGTATCCCAAATATTGGATTCTCTGCATGTCGAAGGAAAACTTCTCCAAATTGGAATATAACTTGTGTTGTCACATGGTTCCCAATACTTGTTGAATATGCTCCAAATGTTCCTCCCAAGTTTTGTCGAAGATGAGGATGCCATCCAAATATACAACCATAAAGGAGTTTGTGAATGGATGTAATATATAATCCATCATCCGCATGAATGTGGTTGGGGCATTAGTCAAGCCGAAAGGCATGACTAACCACTCAAAGAGGCCTTCTTTGGACTTGAAGGATGTCTTCCACACATCAATTTTCTCAATCAACACATGGTGGTAACTTGACTTTAGATCAATTTTATTGAAAAACTTGGCTCCCTTGAGCGGATCGAGAAGATCATCAATTTAGCAAATTGAGTACCGGTTCTTGATTGTGATGTTGTTCAGGGCTCTGTAATCAATAAAAAGTCTCCATGCCCCATCCTTCTTCTATAGTAGAAAAAATGGGCTCCCGTAAGGTGAGGATCTTGGTCTGATGTGGCCCTTCAAAATTAGCTCTTGAATCTGGCATTTGATTTCTTCATTCTCCATAAACAAATTCCTATATACAGGGCCGTTAGGTAGAGGAACACCAAGTGTCAGATAAAGTGAGTGCTTTACCTGACCGTGCACAAAAACCCTAGTAGGCGAGGTGAATATGTCTTTGTACTCGAGTATTTCATCCACCTATTACTACTAGGCATAGAGACCCCGTGCAAAGGTTTTGGTGGTTGCAGTGACCTTCGTTCACCTTCCAATCGAACCATACAGAGGAAAAATATCCCAGTCTGAGAACCAACCTTTCTACATTGCTTCATAGAGATCAAAGAGACCGTAGTATTTGGGACTTCCTCCGATACTCTATAGAGTTTATCTCCCAAAGTAATAATGACACTATGGAGCCTAGATTCATAAACAACATGACACTTACACATATATGGTTGTCCTAGAAAAACATCACAAACTTTAAGTGGGGAAACATCACACAATACCTCATCTTTGAAGGGTTTGATGTCGTGGTGCAGGAGACATTGTTGGCTGACGCAGATGTCCCATCCCTGGTTGAGACAACCGACGATGTATGGTTGAGGATGCTGCATCATTTTCAAGTTCAACCTCTTGACTACCTATACCGAGACAAAGTTCTTCTGGCTACCACTGTCAACAATGAAACGAAGTGGGGTTCCCTTCACCCACATATGTGAGTGGAAAATATGCTCCCCTTCTTTAGGCTCCTTTGGTTCCTCTGGCTAGGATTTTGTGGTAGCAACAATGACACTAGGTTCTGCATCAATGATCCATATTCCATTTTCTGGCTCAGAATCAGAGTCTGAGTCAACCTCTGACCCTGGGGCTTTTGTCTCAACCAACAACAAATTTTTGGAGCGACATTCATCAGTATTGTGCCAATGGATTTTTTGGAACTCACACCATTTTCTAGTGTCCTTCAACTTCCCATTACCCTTATTTTTTGGTGGCATGGGTTGGTTATCTTGGGGTTGGACATCCTTTCCCTGTCCTTTGGCATAGGGGTTAGGGCCATCCTTACCATACTTTGGTTGTTGCAGATTTCACGCCCGAACTCCTGCTTGCTCTGCTGCTTGAATTTATGCTCAATTTTGACAACATATCGATAAGCGATTCCCAATGACGAGATGTCCAGAAACTCCATTTCGGTTTGGATGTACCTGTGCAGAGCCCCATGGTATTTTGGGACAAGATGCTGCTCAAAGTATTTGATACCCAACTTGGTGTGCAAGGTATGGAAATCGTTTGTGAACTCTGGCACCATTTGGCCCCTCTCTTGACGCAGTGTGGTCCATCTCATGTACTGGTCATCATGAATTCCAACAGGGTAATATTGTTCCTTGAGGGCATCAACAAAAGCTTCCCAAGTGGGTCCTAGCCCAAAAATTCCAGATTCATCCTCGACATGTTGCTCACAGTAAGTATCCCACCAATCTCTGACATGGAGAAGGGCCTTAAGGAGCGCGAATGTGATCTTTTCACTGTTGGAAAAATTATGGACAAAGAAATAACTCTCTAGCATATTTAACCATTTTTCCAAAGCATCAGCATATATCTCGCCTTCAAATAAAGGAATATCAAAGTTAACTTATACCTTGAAGGGCGTCACACCTCCAAAGTGATTGTTGGGTGAATTTCCCTCCATTGTTGTTGGCAACCGTCGAAGGATCTGGGCGAAATTATCCACCATCTCGTTCCTCTATCGCGTGAGGGATTCCTTGAGAAACAGTTTGAAAGGATCTCCTAACCCATCGTCCCTCTTTTTTTCCACCATGGAAGGCCACTTGGGCATGCAAGATCGGTTTTCCTCAAGAGATATAAGCTCGAGACCCAACTCTCTATACCTTGACCTCGTCGGGGACAAGCACTGAGGATGACATGGAGTAGACTGCTTTGATACCACTAATCCAAATTATTTTAGGAATGATATGAAGGCAAAGATATAACAAATAATTACACAAAGATATGGCAAGGAACACATTAATACAATAAAGCTCAGATTTTATTAATGACTGTTTGAAATACAAAAGACTGTAAAATGCAAAAGTAGACAAGCTAGCTAGAATGGTGGTAGCTTATCTATGAGAAGAGATGTGTCGGCTACGCTCATTCACAAGAAGTTGGTTACAATGAGGCTCCAAAGGACATTTTAGCATAAAGCATAAATGAGAAAACCCTAAACATAAAAAAACCTAACCCTAGGAGATGAAGCACCAAAAGTCATGTGGGCCCTGATGGGGTAAGTCGATACATCAATTTCCCGAGGCTGTAACTTTTGCATATGATCTTCGTTTTAGGCGCACGATAGCTCGTTGGAAAGAACTATCCGAGGAATACACATGTTGTCGTCACACTGTGGCTGAAATCTACATAGTCACTGTGGCAAGCCCAAAAAACATTGTTTAGGGCCTCAAAATGACCCCGAAAGTTTAGGATTGAAAAACTAGGAAAAAACTACCAAAATGGAAATTGGTCTTTGATCCAGTGGAATAAGTGGGTGGCCACCGATATCCACATGGATCATCATATTATAATATTGATATAATGGATGAGTAAACGCTTTGAGAGTCGATTTTAATATATTTATTTATGTCTTTCTTTTGTGTCTTGGATTCCCCTTAGTGCACATAGCATATGTGGTTTAGACCAGTGTGGAGCCTTGTGTTGGGTCCATTACACACACACAAAGAAAGAGAGAGAGATTGGTCTATCTTATTTATCAATTGCAATTGGTAAGAGCTTGTTTTTCTCACTTTTGTTATCTATAATTTTTTATTATTCTCATGAGTTCCACAGGGACGAAGGAAATTCCCCTCGATAACCTGCATTGATTACTCAATGCAGTGGAACACTAAGAGAGTCGACCATGCAATTTTTTAGTGCAATATTTCAAATTATGTGAAAAATTGATTGAGGTAGAAACCAATGGAGCGAAGTTAGGTTTTAACTATCCATACATCTGTCTTTATGCTCTCCTTAACATGTGACATATAGCACAAATCTATGCTCTACTTAACATGTGACATATAGCACAATGAACTTTGGGGGAAGAAGACTACATTGAAGAATGGTGAAGCCTAGTAGCTTAGCCCAAATCAAAGTAAGAAAATCAAAAACTTCTTCAACTGTAATTTTTTTCATTGTAATACTTTTTTATTAACAACTTTCATTTGCCAATATATTTATCATTTGGTTCTAGAAGTTAATATTAAAAAAATAAACAAATATTTTGTTGTTAAATTTAAATAACACATTGAATATAAAATTACCTCCATATATTTGGATCTCCACCTAAATTAGATTAGGTGTATAAACTTTCTAAGTTTTCTGCATCATGTACATATGCTAGGGAGAACACTAGCCCTTCAATTTAAGCAATTTTTCTGTGTGTGTTTTTGTGAGAGGAAGAAGAATGCGAAGGCACTGTAGATTGAGAAGGGACGACAATGTCCACTCAATGGGAGAGCCACCATGACAGTCGTAAGGTCCAGCAAACTACAATCCTACATCTTCTTGAACCTGTATATTAGGAAAATCTGTTATGCAGTAATCAAAGAGAAATATATATGATAATAATGGAGGGAGAAATTATGTTGGGTGAGGATAGATATGGACGGCTGTGAGGTCAAAGTTCCTTCGATGTTCACAGATCCGTATAACACCTGTAGCATGGCAGGCCATAGTTCTGCATGATCGTTGATGTCTGTTTTACGATCATAGTTCATGCCAGGGTCAAAATTATGCGGCCATACAACTTTCCATTTTTGTCCACGCTCTGCATGCATAAATTTTGTGCACCTTCCAGTGCGCTTGACAATATTTGTCGTCTCCTAATATTTGTATATTAAAGAGCTTGCAATTTAATATTTCTTTTACTTCCCTTATTGTCAAATGACTACACAGAACCATGTTTTTTTTTAAAATGGGAATTAGAAATCTATACTAATTCAGTCAATTATTTATTATATATGTGGGAAATTAGAAATCTATACTAATTCAGTCAATTATTTATTATATATGTGGGAAATTAGAAATCTATACTAATTCAATTAATGGAATTAGAAAATCTTTTTAATGGGTGTAAATTAATTATATGAAAAATCTTTTTAGCTGGTCTTTAAGCCATGAGGTTTTTGGTTATAGTTCAATTGAGTTTTATTGGGTGATTCCATTGGGCTTACCATATGCTTTTTCCAATAGTGGTTTACATTATCTTCCTTCCATATATTTTGAAGAGAGGGGAATTCCACAAAGTTTAAAAAAGCTCATTGAATTAGCTCAATTGATTCAAACAACTATTTCAAGGAAAAGTTTCCATCCAAATATTTTAAAGAAGAAAAGAAAATCTCACAAAGTTTTGTTTAATAAAAAACTCATTGAATTAGCTCAATTGATTTAAATTACTATTTAAATTTTTTTTTCCATAAAATCGTTAGTTCTAATTCAATTGAATTTCATATTATATATATCAAATCAATCACATCCTAAAGAAGATATCATGCACCTCGTAAAGATAAAGAAGATATCATGCACCTAGTAAAGATAGGAAATATGCATAGCTCCCTCCTACACCGATGGGAAATATGCATAGCTCCCTCCTATGCCAATGTAGATAGCATGCACTTAGTAAATTGATGGGAAATATGCATAGCTACTTTTAAGAGGTTTTAAATAAATTAATAGTGATAAAGTGAAAGAAAGAGAATGGTAAGTTTTCCTTTAAATATATAGATAAATTAATAGCCATATAAAGTGAAAGGAATAGAATTATCAATTTTTTATTCTTGTCATATTTTAATCACTTTAATATTATGGTAGAGTGAAATAAACTTTTCAAGATAATTTCATAAATATTGAAATGGTTTGTGGACGTGGGTACAACATGTATTAGATGAATCAATGTGTCCAACCTTTCCAAGGTATTATCTTGCTTAAGTATAAGATGATTTTTGAAGGAAAATTGGTGCCAAACAATTCAACTAAGTAGATATGGAGAGTGGAGTCGACAATAAATAATATACATCAATTAAGGCGTTTCCTATAATTTTGATAAATAAACCCAATTAGTTGACACTTAGATAACTTAAGATACGAGCACCTCAATATTTATGTTCTAATAATACTCTAAGTGTAGATAATTCTTTCATAAATAAAGAACATATAATTATGAATTGAAATAAGGTAACAAGTTGGGATATCCCCAATAAGAGCACTAATCACCCTTTTATCGAGTTGGTCTTGATTTGTAGAGAGAGCCATGGATGGAAGCGACTACCATCAAATGCCATCTCTCTATGGTCAACCCTTTGTCAAGCTAATAACCCCAATTCTACAACCCTCGTTATACTATGGGACCTAGTGGGGCATGGAGCAAAACATGATTATTGTTCCTATTGTTGGACATGGTATTATGGTGTTGGCATTGATGTCAAAGAGGATGTATGATGACGACATCGATGCAAAGAGGATATCCGTGACTAATGTGGTATTGTCATTTAGTGAGAATGTTGGACCTCACTAATGTGGTATTGTCATTTAGTGAGAATGTTGGACCTCACTAATGTGGTATTGTCATTTAGTGAGAATGTTGGACCTAGTGTTCTAGTATTTTTTGTGTGGTCATCAAACCCATTAGGTATTTACGCACAATTATAGGCAATTCAATTCCACTGTTCTAAAACCCTTCAAATAGGTGTCCCAAGATCATACTATGTATATCTTCATTTCAAAACAAAGACTGCATTCCTTAAATAGAGTGAAGCCTATGTCTAACTACCCTACAATAATCTTTTCAAAACTCTGAAATTAGAGCTCTTCTATAACTCTCCCAGGCTTTCTCTATCCCAAAATTTCCATTAAAAATCTCTCTCAGAACATAGCCCTCATTTTTTTGATCACATTCATGGATCAACAACTTGATCACTTGTCTTCAGGGCCTATTTGGTCTTCATATGACTACAAGTTTGTATTGTCTTATATTTGGTCTTATAGAGAGAGAGAGAGAGAGAGAGAGAGAGAGAGAGAGAGAGAGAGAGAGAGAGAGAGAGCACTTACCTCCTTTCTATGTAAACCTAAGCCACAAGAATCATAAATTTTGATAGTGAACAAAGATTGAATGTTGGATCAATGTGCAAGCATGATCAGATGACCCTAAATCTATTTCGCGTTGAAACTAGTGCAAAAGTTAATGTAGAGGGTGGACCCGAAAAGAGTTTATGTTAGATTTAATAATCCACGTGTCAACATGGTGTTTCTTCACGTTTTTGGCCTGGGAGTATACCATGTGCAAGTTTCATTTGCGAAAACAATGTAAGTTGTCCACTCAATGGTTAATTAGATACGAGCCGTTGATTTTCTTAAAGCGCGTGGAAAAACTTTGACCGTCCACTCAACTGATGATTAAGTTACAACCGTTGATTTGCTAAAATGCCAACGTAAGCCTCATGTGTATTCTCCCTTGGTCACAAGTTGAGGTTGTATGAAAATTTGTGATGGGTTAAAATGTTAGGTTAACACCTGGTCATAACGTATGGTCACTTGGTGAAATGAGAAGAAGTGCCTATGGGATAGAATATAGAACGCAATTTAATATTTGTTTGTCCGAGCTGTTAGTTACATTTTTTTTCCTATGTAAAAGGAGCCATGAGATAAGCACCTGCCCAAAGTCGTACAACAAATACCAGAGAGCTTCGAGTAGAACAAATCTTGCACCATTTTGAGAATATGATTATTATATTATTATTTCTTTCTTGTCCTATGGAAAAGGAGCCATGAGATAAGCACCTGCCCAAAGTTAGTAAAGAAATGAAAATTGAGAATATGATTATTATATTAATTATTTATTAAATAGAATTTTGGAGATGAACCAAGGTCACCCAATTACTTAATAATAATGATAAAGGAAGAAATTTGTTGTTAAAACTACATCAATAATATGAAAAATATAAAAAGACACATTGGTTCATTTGCACTTTTTATGAAGAGACATAATGGTTCATATCATACATCTTTTGGAATTTTATGTATGCATAAAGGAATGGTGAGAATAACGCATCTTTGTGGTCCAATTTAGAAGATAAAAAAATAAGCAAAGTCCAAAGAAGAATCTCGAAGACATTTATGAATTAAGGGTGGAAGGGAGGAGAAAGGGAGGATTGTAGTCCTTTACAGGTTGAGGCCTGGAACAAGGGAGTTGGTGCTTCCTAGAGTTGGTACTCTAAACAGGGGGTTGGTGCTCAAAAGAAGAGAGATTGGTGTCTCCTACACATTGTAACTTGTACCTTTTGTAATTGTTATAATTAATCTATGTTTTCAGTACATTCTTGTTGATCAAATTGTTGTGATTAATAAGTTTTATAATTAATTATTATTAAATTATTGAAAAAGAAGCAATATTGATTCACCCCCCCCTCAGTATTGGCCAATATTTCAACACCTATGCAAACATCAACATAAGATTGATCTCTTAAGCTTTAATTACATAAAATTTTCTTAATGGTTTCAATGGAAAAAGTAGGTTATGGCATGGTGGATCCTAGAAAACCCAATAATTGCAATGAAAGGCCCAAAAATCCAACCCATATTAGACAATACAATTGAGTTACTTCATCCACTAAAATGAGTCATACTATTCAAAAAAATAAATTAGCGGGGTATTAAAACATATCCAAGAGTTATGAGCAATAATAGTGGCACACTAGGAAATTTATTTAAATGAAAATGTAAAAATCAAGATTCAGGTTGTAGTGTAGAACTAACCATATGTCTACTAAGTCTCCTTCACCCAAGCCTTAATGACATATTCATGGGGGATCCTCCCACAATATACCCTAAAATGGCACATTCATACATATAATCATCAACTATAATATCAACAAGGGTTTCATACAATGAAATACATTGGGAACAAAAATATGTGGGGAATTCAATGGAACTATGGCTAGATCATCGCTTCCTCCATATGCATTTTCTCCCTACAAATGTATAGAGATAACAATTAAGCAATGGGTGGTAAAGTGGCCCTGATGAGGTCCCTTTATTACCTTATAGTAGGATGCTAGGCCTCATGCACTAGCACATGGAAACGTTGTTATTAGGATAGAGAATTAATGAGAACACAATGGCAATAAATGCAACAGTACCAACTTTAGTTAGACCATCATCCCACAATCTAATGAAACCC
The DNA here is from genome assembly GCA_000966675.3 of Picea glauca. NCBI lineage: Eukaryota > Viridiplantae > Streptophyta > Pinopsida > Pinales > Pinaceae > Picea > Picea glauca. The sequence continues at coordinate 391,649 of JZKD02S1676293.1, read as the reverse complement.
TAGAAAATATCCCCTTCATTCCCCATGTCGTAAACTTGATGGTAAGTATGTCTTTAAGTAACTAATAGGTCACACTCTAGAAATGAAAGGTGACATTCAATCTCAACAAAGTTTAAAACACAAAGAGTCTTGTTTCTTTAGATCATATATCCACAGATAAAGGTAGAACCCAATTTTTTATGATGTCATTGTCAAACTAAGATGGTCATACAAATCCAACAATCATGGGGCTAAAAACAACATAGCAAGGTTGTATCATTACACTAGTTATATGTAACCATGATCTTAATAACTAGATTTCAAACAATCTTAACACAATATCATTTTCATACCTAATCATGTTGATCCTTTGCTTAAGGAATAAATCAATAAAACATTCAAAGCATACATTCATAAAACTATATTATGCTCGACATAGTCACCATTCCATCCAGAAATAACAATATTCAACAAGGCTAAAGATAATTTCTAGCCAATTTTTCAATTTCATATTTAACTATACATTTGAATCATTTGTTTCATCATGCACCCATTCCACATTTTCCACCCATTTTGAAATTACATTGATTATGCAAAGTTAAATGATGATATTCATATGCATGACAAGAGTTTACAACATGTGATATAGTTTATGACATTCACAAAATAGGGCGCATCAACTTATTCTAATTATGAGGATTCAATAACTTCCAAGCACTTGGAATAACTTCTAAGTACCTAGTATAGTTGAATATCAATGCTTATGTCCTAGACTTGTAATGTAAGAAGCAAACCATACCAATATTTTACACCTTACCAATATTTCACGCCTTGAATTGCACTTCAAGTATTATTTAAAGTATGACTAAAGTGCATTAGTTATCATGTAAGGGTTTTCTAGCAAAGTAAGATGTTATATTGTTATTTATTAGTTCGTAATGTTTTTACAAACTTCACAATTCATCTTACATTATTCATCATACATTTTTTTAGTTAAAATTATACATTATATTCGACAAATACATTATTATTTCCATCAACACACTCATAATATATTGTAGTATCAATTTTTTTGATAAGTCTCTTCACACACACATACACATAAGCTTAATGGACTAGATTGAGTGGTTGTGTGCTTTGATCTTCATGTAAAAGGTGTTGGGTTTGATCTTTCGAGTTAATTGTTTTTGTTGCATACCTCAATCGATGTCCCTACCTGATCAAGGACCATGATCAATGCTAACAAGTTTACACTAGGTATTATCCACAAAATGCCAAAAAGTGCCTTACGATTTCTTATGAATTATCACTGGGAATCATAAGCAATTTAATGTCTTAATTAATGCATATATTTAAATTCGACATCCTAACACTTTAATATTGTTTTGAAATTATTCTTATAGTTCAATTTTGAGTTTTAATATATTAAATGGAAGTAATGCCTGGAAAGTGTGACTACTCATCCAAGATAGAGGGGTGTCACCAACATTCCACTTCAAAAATAAGTCATGGTGTATATTCATGTGATTAAACTAACATCCATGTTACCAAAGCACCAACACTCATATTTATTTATAACTATTCAATATTAAGTAATTATGGGGCCCATTTTAGTTACCTATGTCTATATAGCTATTTATTAGGCATGGTGATACAGATAGTTCATAATAGCATGGTGTTGGACATGTTTTAACTAATAATGTCGCTAACATCACATCACACGTGCACATCATAACAATGTTGGTAGGATGCCATCATATACAAGCAAACAAAATAACATTGGTAGAATCATGAGCTCACAATTGTATGAATGGTACATGCAAACTATGGTGGTGTTATTCCTCAAGGCATTCACACAACGAATTCCCACTCATGTGTATGGTGTATGGAAAATTCTCTAGTCTCCACGAATTTAGGCATACTATGAACTATCTTTATTGTTCACATGAATCATTTAATAGAAACCCTCACTTATAACATATCCTACCACTCTCAAAAATTACAAATCCTTAATATGAACGCTGACCCAGGGTCATTGCCTCCACATCTTTGTAGTTGTTATAGAAATATCTATATCTATTCCAAGGTCCAAAGAAAATACAAAACACGAACCAGCTTATTCGAAATAATTAGTGCAATTGAATGAAATGCACATCAAGTTGGTGGGCATGTCAAGTTTAAAGTAATGGTGTAGTAAAGTAATGAAGGAATCTCTACGAACAAATGCTTCTCTAGTAACATCGAAAAATCCTATAGGCATAGTCAAATTAAATATTTATATCAAGTGAAATTTAGTTGCTGGCATCATTAGGACAAATGATATTCTTCAAATATTTTTGAATTTGATTTATTTTTATTTATTTTTTAAATAGAAAAAATGACCACCACCCTAAGCACCAAATTAGTCATGTCAATACTCTTTAACCAATAAAAAAATTTAAAATACATATTTTCAAAAATCCAAAAATAAACTTTTAATTTATAAAACATCACTTTAATAATATACTTTATAAAAACATCACAAAACTTTACCTCTTTTTATGAATCACAAACTAATGCAAAAACCAATTTATATAATCTTATGCAGTAAGTAGATACTTACAAGGGTTGCATGGCAACGCAGTCCCTGCCGAGTTAGTTGGGAAATACATGTTGAACAATGAAACTTAATATAATTAAATGCACAAGTAATGAATAGTTTTGGTCAAAAGATAATAATTGAGGGTTGTTTGTTATTCAAAATGTATAATGAACCATACGTTGAATGGAACTAAATCCTCATAGACCTAGATACATTGCCAGTGTTAAATAGTACTAACTAGACATAACTCAAACTTTAATTGATCATCCTCTAGATTGTCTTGATTACTTGGATTTGTCTTGATTAATTACAGATAATCAATGAATCAATAAGAGGAAATCAATAAAAGTACAAGTGGAGAATGGAGGATTAATAATTATTGTTTAATATTTTTATTTGTTTAACTTATTTTTGTGTTTCATAATTTAATTTAAAGGTAGGAACTAATAATTGATTTATAATGTTGATATGTCAAATTTATTCTTCATAAATAAAATATTGTTTCACTACCTTTGCCATACTCTCTAATTAACTAGCATACCCGCGAAGCGGGGGAAAGGGCACGCGGAAGTGAATGTGAGTGGTTATATTGCCCAAAGAAAAGAGGTGTGTTTTTTTGGATAGTTTATGAGTAGTCAATATAGAAACTCTTTAATAGGTTCCATCTATTTCTTATTCAATTGTATGTGGACATTAGTCACATGTTTGGTACCAATCAAAAGAGGTTTCAATTGATTAATCGTTAATGGATAGTTGGTGGGCGTACGTAATGGAGAGGTGGTGATATATAAAGAGAATCAATTGAGGACTAATGGATTAGAAGGAAATTGATATTTGGATATTGTTGTGATTAGTTGATAGAGGTCGAAAAATATGGGGTCATATGAGATCGATAGGCCACATTGCACAAAAATAAAAATAAAAAGTGTTCCTCGCACTCACAGGAACTAGGTTCTTCTTGTTATATCCAAACATTGAGTTTCCCCATCTCAAACAAAAAAAACATTCAACAAGCTTTTAACACATTCGTCTTCSCTATAAACATTCAATGGTAATGCTCCAATGCTTTGAACTACTAAACTTTATGACAATTTTAAAGTATAAAACCTCCATAAAACATCACCATCCTTTGAGTAGTTGTTTATATCAAATAGTACTTTTTACCCTTTTTTTTTTTTAAACTCTATCAAGAGTTTGATTGTCCATGAAAAGCGATTTAGATTAGTAGAATTCTTGTAGTATGTGAATATATCATGTTTGTTGTTCAATGTGGCACTTCACTTAAACAATAAGGTGAGAGTGAAACC
>JZKD02S1676293.1:342789-359036 GCA_000966675.3 Picea glauca | reverse complement strand
AGAAGTCAGTTTGCTCAGAGATAATGTGCTCTACGTGATATGAAAATGCATTTGTTATAATGAACCACAACTCTTATATATTCAAAAACTCGGTACCTTTCAGAACAATTTTGTCAAATCATGTTTAGAAATAAATTTTGCCATAAAAATCCGATCTTCTATTCATCGATTTGCCCTATTTCCTCATTAATGCCATAAAAATTTGGCGGTTTAAAATGTCAATTGACGTATGGAAAGAATAAGGTTACCTCGTAAATCATGCAAGCATCGAAACACAGGATATGTATTGATTTAGCTTAATTAATCTGGTTTTACCAACGTTAATCAATATTTCGGTACTCGTTATATCGGGGATTTTACTTTAATACTTTGAATCTCTAACACCCGAGACTGCGATGATCGATTTTGGTTAATAAAAAGGTAATCGTGATTTGGGGCTCGATTAATTTCATAATTATTATATTCGCCATATCACGACTCAGAGCTTCGAAAATAAGTTTCCGGGAGGTTTGCATACCGAGCTGGGAAACCGTGAGATCATGATAACATGACTTAATTAAAAGGGAAAATAATCTTGGATTAAGTGATTAATTAATTACGTTTATATCCTCATCATGATTTCGCGAGTCGAGGTTTAGACGGCGTAACTTTTGAAAAGGAAAACGCTAAGTGGCGAAATGCCGACAGAATTTTTTTACCATGGTTTAGCTTTTACCTTTAACCTTGACACGGGTTAAAATAAGGACCTTGTGTTCTCGGCTATCGGGGCTACGACAATAAATTTTTGGATTTGGTGAACGCCGAGGTACGAAAACCCGATGACGCTTAATAATGGTTTAGGGAAAGATTTACTCTCATTACTGCCCTGGGTAAAATTTAAAACGATTTTGTTGTTTCGTAGCTCGAGCGTGTGAACTACATGACTTATAGTATCCGACCTACGAGATCCCGAGGTAGAACAAACGAGGAAACGTTTTAACGAAAGGTAGGACTCGCCTTGAGAGTATAATAATCATCGTTGCTCGCGTGATAAAGCTTTAGAGATTTTGAAACCATAGAGGGAATATACGAAAACCATCTTTCGATTTCCAACATTAAGAATGAAATTCGTGACGGGCTAGAAAAACAAAAGCGACTCCAACAGTATGCATTTGCGACTTTGAAAATTATTTATTAACCATATAATTTATATTAATATTGTACATATTATTATACACAATAACAACTTATAACTTAGTTAAATAACAACTTATAACTTAGTTAAAGTTTAAAGGACTAACATACTTGTTCTTGTAATTTTTACAATTTTTAAGAAATTAAAAAATAATTTAATGACCAAGGATTTAACACAAAATGAGATCACAAAATCAACATAAAGGTAAGTTTTAATGGTTGTATCAATTTATGAGCGAGTTTCCTTACAACTTTATATATAAACATAAGTTATGAAGCTTTATAAACTTAATAAGTTATGCAATTTATGTCTTTATATATAAACATATCTCTTTTATGTCAATAGAAATTTTGAAACCCCCCGTCCTCCTTTCGACCCTCGAAAAGAAAGATCCAATGAGAAGTTAGGGGAAGGTGTGACAGGTGCACGAACGAAGTGATGGGACGAGATCAGCCCTAGTAGGTAACGCCCGCACCCATAAAGGATAGATGTCGAACCATCTATAGAGAGCTATTTCATTCCCATCCCTATGGAATGGTTCAAGGGTGAGAAGAAGCTTTTCTATAAAAGGGGTGGGTGGCAATACAAAGCATCCAAACTTTTTTGATACCATTTTATTTCATTGCAGACAAACAACTCCTTGCTCTCTCTTGCTACCTTTGCTTCTAGTTTTCTAATGGGGAGAAATTTAATATCAAAAGTTGTTTTTGATTGATTAATGAAATTTTAATTTGAAGCAACAAACTTTGGATTCAATTCAAGATGAACATGTTAAATTTAAACTATAGTTTATTATTTTAAATAAAAAATGACCGTAACCAACCTCATTAGATAATTGATCCATTATTTTATTATAAGGGATGTGTATGTTACATAGAGACTTTTGGAATATGTTTATATATATATATACTATCTCACTTAAATAGTTAGGAACCATCATGATGCAATGGTTATGTTTTATTCATTTCATAATTCCTTCATTCTTTTTACACAAAAATGAGGTTATTACAAGGAGGTTTATGGTTTGTGTATTGGAAAACAATATTAATATCATGATTCAAATTACTATAACAAAGTTAAGAATAATTCATTTTCAATCGTTTAACAACATTAATATTACGATTCAAATTACTATAACAAAGTTAAGAATAAGTTATCTTCAATCGTTTATTGATCTTATTGTTGTTCATCTTTCTATAAAGCATACGTTGAAGGATGAATTGATATATACATCCACCCTACATGTTTAGAGCCTAAGAAGTTGGCCATGAAGTCTCTCTATTCCAATCTGAAAGAACATTTCTAAGAATGTACAACTAAATTCAACCAATTGAATACAAGTTTTTTTTATGTAACGTCTTAAATAGGGAGATGCTATCTTTTTGAAATATTATTTCATGTTTTCATACCCATTTTATCTTCTACTTAGACCTTTTGATCTTTCTTTGAATTTTTAATAATTCTTAAAAATATAACTTTAGTTGCAGAAAATGAAGGTAATTTATTTGTAGATTCTATATGATGGTTCCTGAGCTGCTCTGCAACCTGGGAACTTCTTATGGTTTAAGTTTCCTCCTTCAGTTTTCTACTTTCATGGCTTTGACTGGAGGAGGGAGCGACGCTCCCTCCTACAACTGTATTATGGCGGGGCGACAAAATGGGCCGCGAGGACCCTCTACCTCTCAAACCCATCGAACCCATGACATAACTCCCTTACCTAAAAATGAGAAAGGGAAAAAACCAACATCGAGCACACAAGCAACGATAGAGGACTCAACACACCCAACAACTTCAATCCTAAATACCACCACCACTTGCCTACCCAAATCATATGAGAACCTGAAATACAAAATAAGAACATAGAATATCGACGCCTACATCCAACACATGCAGGAGCATGCATTCATAGGAAAGTTCATGGGCATATGGCCAACAAAAAAATACCTCACATGGTGGATCAACACAACTTGAAGCCCATGGGCCAAATAACCCTCAAGCTCGGCTCCAAAGGATTTTTTATTGCCATCTTTTCAAATCTAGAAGACCATGATTGAATCTTTGAAAATGGCCCCTACTTTTTCAACTCAGTAGGGCTTCACTTCCGACCTTGGATGGAGCGATTCTCACCAGAAAAATAATATTTTGCTGCAACATTAGTCTATATTTGGTTATATTCCCTCTCTTAGGAATTTTGGGATGTAGAGATCTTCAAAGGCATCAACAACACACTTGGAAACTTTTTAAAAACCTCAGAGATCACGAAAATAGACCGATATACTTCATATGCCTTCATCTGCGTCTATATGGATCTCACCAAGGCAATGTTGGACTCCATCAACCTCTTCTATAAATACATTGAATGGGTTCAAACCCTAGATTAAAAACACATCCCTTTATGTTGAAGACGCTTCCATGAACACAACCACCTATTTCGAGACTGCCCCCTCAATGTTCAAAACCCCTCTTCTTCCCTTCTTCAAATCGATATGCAGACAGATTTGAGGAATTTTATTCCAGGAAAAAATCCAGATGAAACCCCAACACCACAGATATCAATAAGGGTTTCAGATATTGAAACTCCTTTGAATCTCTCTCGCAAGGGGAAGAAAATCAGATTACTCGACAGAGGTAAGAACCACAATCGGATCCTACAACCAATGCAACATCCCCATTGGAGGACAACACCAAAAGATGCAAGACAATGGAAAAAGAAGGAACCACTCTTCAGGATGAAGAAATGGAATTGCAGGAAGAGCAACCTGATTCTGATGAAGGAGAGGAAATGGATCTAGGTGATCTGGATCTCAACTCAATAGAAACATCCTGCAAGCAACCAAATCCAAACTCAATCTTTGAACAATAAGTACAACTCTTGAAGGATGCCCTAGTGCACAATCAAATCTTCAATGGATCTGCATCACAAGGTATGACCCCGATCCCCTCTCCAAACTCATCCCTGGGAATTAAATCCTCCTCCTCACTACCTCCAAAAATCCCCCGAGAGGAAAAAAAGAAAAATGGTAGAAGATCCAAAAAACAGTTGCTTAAAGATCTTAGAGAATATCTTGTAAACTTAGGAAAAAAATCTCTAATGACATAAAAGTATCCCCCCACACCCCCACCTTCCTCATGAAAGTTATCTCCTGGAACATAAGGGGCCTTAATGGTAAAACCAAACATACGCTCCTCCAACAAAACATTCTGCGAGAAAAACCTTCTATCGTCATGATCCAAGAAAACAAATTCCCTCACTCTCTCATTCAAACCCTGGCCTCCCACCGATGGTCAGGAGCTCAAGCAATGACCATTGATGCTCATGACTCAGCTCGTGTCCTTTCCCTCCTCTAGAACCCTAACAATATTTTCTATCTAAATTTTTTTCCACCAAACACAATCTTTCGGCAAAGTTTCATTTAATAGTCTCCTCTACCACTGGATTCCTCACCAATTTCTATGGACCCAATAGCCCCACTGAAAAATCATTTTTTCTAGAATCTTTTCTCTCCCTCCAGCCCCTAATCTCCAACCAACATTGGATCATAGGAGGGGACTTCAATCTCATCACCTCTCTCTCTAAAAAGCAAGGAGGTATACAACATCTTGAACAAGACTCTCAATCCTTCAACAATGTTATCCAAACCCTCAATCTGGTAGACATTAAAACTACCAATGGAATCTTCACTTGGAACAATCAACGTCGTGGCCCTCAACAAGTTGCCTCTCACCTCGATCGCTTCCTTGTCTCTAAATTGATCCTTCTATCCAATTTAAATCCATTTGCTACCATTCTCCCTTTTGTTGGCTCAAATCATTGGCCCATTCCACTCCACCTTGACCTGCATGGCATCCCCCATAACTGACCCTTTCGCTTTGAGATATTTTGGCTAAACTACCCGAACTTCCTCAATACCTTCAAATCATGGTGGACCAACTTCAATCCCAACTCCCTCTCTTCCATATACATATTTCAATAGAAACTCAAATATATCAAGCAACAACTAAAAATATGGAACAATGAGGAATTTGGAAACATTCTACAACAGAAGAAAAAATTAACCTAGAAGATGTAGAAACTATAGAAAGCAATAATAAATTAAAGCAGAATTGAAGAATTTACACAAGAGGAGAAGCACCTTCAAACCACATTAAATGAACGAGAACATCAAGAGGAGATATTATGGAGGAACAATTCTCGAATTAGATGGCTAAAATACGGGGAAAAAACACAAAATTTTCCATCGATCAATGATTCAACGTAGGCATCAAAATAGTATCATCTCCCTCAAGAATAACCAAGTTCACAAATTGACAAAGCACAATGACTTGGAAAGGGAACTTTTCAATCACTTCCAAACCCTTTTAACCGAACCAAAAGAGGATCACTGACCTTCCATTAAGAGGATCACCCAACATATTCCCCTCCTAGTCTCTCCCAATCAAAATACAACCCTCATGAGACCCATTACTTTGGAGGAAGTTGAACAATCCGTCTTTGATATGCCCAAAAACAAATCCCCAAGCCCAGACTGTTTCATGACGGAATTCTATCAAGCCTGTTGTTCTGTCATAAAAAGGGATGTATAGGAAGTAGTGGAAGACTCCAAACTCCATTCAAATGTCCTCCCAGCCTTAAATTTCGCCTTCTTGGCCCTTATACTGAAAGAAGACAAGGTGGAGGACCCCAATAAATTATGATCCATTTCTCTTTGCAACTTTATTTTCAAAATCATTACTAGAGTAATTTCCAATCAACTAAAACCCTTGCTTCCTTCCTTAATTTCTCCTGAGAAAACCGGTATGTAGAAGGCAAACGGATCCTGGATGGAATCATTTTATCACACGAAGTCATCTACTTGATCAAAACCAATAACACCCCTGGTATGTTTCTTAAACTTGACCTATCCAAGGCTTTCAATAAAATCAACTGGAAATATATCCAATTTACCCTTCGGGCCTTTGGCTTCTCCCAATCTTGGATAAAATGGGTCCTCTCTCTCACCTCCTCAGATTTCTTCTCTATCCTGATAAATGGCTCTCCTTCTTAGCCTTTCTCTCCCTCTCGTGGAATTCATCAAGGAGACCCCCTCTTCTCATTCCTTTTCATCTTAATGGCCAAGGGTATTGGCAGAGAAATCAAAGAGGCCATAGACGAAAACAAGATTAAATATCTTCGCCTCCATAATGATGAACAACCCATTTCCCATCAACAATTTGTAGATGATACCATGCTTATGGCCCAACCCACTGTACAAGAAGCCAAAGCCATCCAACAAGTTCTCACTGATTTTGGGGAAGCCTCAAGAATGGATCTAAATACCACCGAATCCCAAATCTTCTTCTTCCATACCCCCCCTGCCATACAATTGCATATAACAAGAATCCTTGGCTTTCAAATAAGTTTACTTCCTTCCAAATACCTTGGTGCTCCTTTAGTCCTTAATGGTCTCCAAACTTCTTCTTGGGAAGATATCATCACTTGATTGAATAGGAAGCTTGACAACTAGTCCTTTAGAGTGCTCAACACCCTTGGATGTTTGGATCTCCTCAAATCTGTTCTCCAATCCATGCTCCTCTACCTTTTCTCATCCCTGGTTGCCCCCAAGTCCACACTAAAAGCTATCCAAAACCTTCAATGTTATTTCTTATGGGAAAGAGCCTGCAAGGAAAAAAAGTGGGCACTGGTGGCCTGGGACAAGCTTTGCCTCCCCAAACTTAAAGGTGACCTCGGGCTCAGATATCTTGAAACTTTAAGTTCTGTTCTAGGTGCTAAAACTTGGTGGAGATGGCTTGTCTCCAAAGACACTCCATGGGCGAGACTTTGGCGCAAAAAATATTGTCCGCACTTGAACTCTCAAGATCTCATTAGGCTCTCAACTAATATCAAGGGCTCTCACCTATGGAACACATCTTGGAAAAACATAGCTCTTATTCACTCCCACTTCTTCTGGGAGATCAGGGATGACCACTTTGCACTCTTTTGGGAGGATGTTTGGAAGCAAATACCCTCGCTTGGACAAAACATAGCAACCAAAATGCTTAAAAACAATATGATTGCCTAGAACATATTGTTGATTTCTTAGTATTGGCTCCCACCCAATCAGGATGATACTTGGAGAACTTAGATCCCCAAGGAACAATGGAGCCATCTTCCTCCCCAAATAGATTGGGACTCCTTTTGGCACAACCTGCCACAAAGGAAAATTCACATTCACCCTGGAAAGGACATTCTCCGTTGGGGATACAAATCTGCAGATTGTTTTTCTCTCAAAGAAGCCTATCATTTGGCTACTAGAGATCAAAGCATACCAAATCACAATAATTGGATCAAAATTTGGACTCAAAAGTTGTGGCCGAAAATCTCTTTTTTTCTCTAGCTTCTTTGTAGAGGGAAAAATTTAACTTGGGACAATATTCTCAAGAGAGGCTTCCAAGGACCGACAATATGCCATCTCTACAAACACAATGAAGAAAAAATCGAGCACTTGTTAAAATCTTGCCCATTCTCCTCTTCGATATGGGACCAAGGAGCTCTTCTCTTTAGAGATTCTGATCGTAACAGGGACATAGTCTCAAATACTATAGCTCAATGGAGACCAAAGGCCTTTTCTAATACCATTGTAAACCAAGCATGGAATCTAGAATCTGGGGAATTTGGAAGGAAAGGAATTGACGTATATTCAAGAACATCACCTCCTCAAAAGACTCAATTTGGGCTAAAATCCAACAACACATTCGAGAGACCGTGCTCCTATCCACTCGGTCCCCCCAAGACTGGAAGGGATCTCCTCAAAATCTCTTTATCCTTCAATGCCTCAACATTCATTCCCCCTTCCAACCTCCATCCCACCTCCAATCCTTCCACTACCCTTTCCACCCTTGTGCACTGGACCCCTCCCCCTAAAAGCTTCCTAAAGCTCAAATTTGATGGAGCTTACAAAGGTAATCGAGGATCAACTAGCTATGGTAGGGTTTTTCATAACAATGAAGGACATATTCTTCAGGTTTACGCTAGCTTCATAGGCATATAAAGAAATAACTCAGCTGAATTTCAGACCTTAGAAGATGGGCTCACTATTGTTATTAGAGAACGCTATCGCCTGCTAGTCATTGAAGGTGACTCTCAACTTATTATACACATCCTTCACAAGATTCAATGTGGAACCCCTCTAAGTAAAACCACTACTAGTTGGAGACTTAAAGCTATTTTGGAACATATTATCTCCCTCATTCCTAAGATTGATACTATTATTCCCTCCCATGTGAAATTCTCAACCAATAAACTCGCTGAACGACTAGAAAATGAAGGGATTGACAGAGGAGACAAGGTTTTGGATATTGAACAGAATCTTTTCCCCTCCTCCCCCCTACACTCTGATTTCTCAACTCTATCCCATGCATACCATGCTCCCCCGTATAGGGTGGAAGGGAAGTGACCGACCTCAGGGCTGCCACCCAAGCCTAATTGACACATGTCTCCTCTTGAGACCAACGCCCATCCCCTCTCTCCCACTTGCACTCCATTGGTTCATGCAACTAAGTATTGATCACCCTGTACGTACAAACTGACCTCCAAAGTCTAATGAAGACATAATCCATCCTCGCTAGGAGATCTACCACATCCAACGTGCTCTCATCTGGAAAATATTCTGTATCACCCTCCTTGCTTTCATCATGACCTCCGCCATTATTCCTTTTATTTGTCATTACCATGACCATTATAGAAATCTCCTTAGCATGATTCCCCTTGCAATGGTTGGCTTCTTCATTCCTTCTCCCCCTCGGGCCCGGCCCCGAAACCTTCCTTCGCCCCCGTTCCCTATTGTCTTCTCTGTTACCCACTTGAATTCTTGAGATTTCATCCTCCCCACTTCTATCTATAATCCTTCCCACCCGCTGTCCTCTGCTTCCATGGAACGAAGGTGGTTGCTTCCACCGCTCTCGGGGAAGCTCCTCCAGTCACCATAAAGGGCGCTTTGGATTTCGACTTATCGCAACTGCTGAGAATTTGATCGAGTCTTACCAAGCCCACACCCCTCATCATATCTGATCCGAGATTAAACTTGATGAAGCAGATGTTCACGTCCTTAGACATTTCATTACAGATGGAGAGGTCCTCGAAGATGTTAGCTCGTGGGTCCCGAACACTGGTGGCATTCACTCTAGAGAGTCCCAATATCTGAAGATCGTCAAAATTTACTGATAGATGAAATTGTTGTCGGGGCGAACTCTAGTCGACCATAAAGAAGACAAACAAGAAATTATGCCCCAACTTGATGAAATGCATATGCAACATCGACTTCTAGATCAAAAAATGAACCTACTGGCACGAAGAATAGCTGGAATGGAACTCTCGACTGTGGAAGTGCCTCAACCTCAAGTGCCTTAGGCAAAGGGTCCCTCTTCTTCTTAGTTGTTCTCATGTTTATAAGGTTTCTTAGCACATTGGTTTATATGGAAGGTTTGGGTTTTAGCACCCGCCTTATAGAATAATTTTTTACTATGCTCAAGTCCTAGAAATAACTACATTCAGTCTTTTAGTTTCAAGAGACAGATCTTTCATCAACCTTCAAACAATCTACTACACTGCTACTGGTCTGGTTTCCCTAATGGCAAGTGAACATCAGGGTTTTTGTTATACTCTTTAATGACAATATAAAAGGATCAATATTATTAACAAAAAAAAGGGTAGTTTATTTGTATAATATTAAAATTTTATGACCATGAGTAAAAATTCTATACTTAGCAATGAAACACATTGTATTCAATTTCTTGTATTTTTTATTCTAATGAAATTTATTAAACATTATAAAACTCCCAAATTAAATTTAGTAATATGCTATTTTGTATAACATAATGTAGTCATGAAAAGCCTATATGTTCTTTCTAATGTCTTATTTTGACTATTTGTGTCTACAAATGATTGTTTCAGGCCATACTATTGCATATTCAAATCAAATAGTCAAGCCAAGTCACATTGTTAGCAGTCACTCATAAACTTCGAGTACAAATACCAATTAACTTGAAAATGCTAGTAATAAATAACTAGTGAATACTATTATTATATTCATTCAACCTCTTCTAAATCATGTTTGGCATGACCATGACTTATGAAATGTGCATTTCCATTTTTTTTTTCCTTTCTTTCACCCATTGTACTAACCAGGTTATATTCATTACACAAAATGTTGTAGATTTCCACATTTAACCACAAAATGGATAACAAGACAACTAGATTATATTCATTACACAAAATGTTGTAGATTTCAACATTTAACCACAAAGTGGATAACAAGACACAGACATAGCATTTAGTGTCAAATATCAAAGTTTGGACATCATTAAGTTGCTCAATTATCATCTTTATTTATCATCTTTATTTAGCTCAATTTAACATTGCATACAATGCATAATACAATTTATATATAGAGACCCTCCTACTATTCATGTGGTTTAGTTAAGATATTTCTACTATAAGTTTAGGCACACCTTGTCATAAAACCAAACCATAATTACTTACATCAATAGTGCTTGAAGACTAATGAGCTAATATCCTTTCAATAAGAGTTGAAAAAGATGTTTATATATAGAGACCCTCCTACTCCTACTATTCATGTGGTTTAGTTAAGATATTTCTACTATAAGTTTAGGCACACCTTGTCATAAAACCAAACCATAATTACTTACATCAATAGTGATCGAAGACTAATTAGCTAATATCCTTTCAATGAGAGTTGAAAAGGATGTTTAATTCATCATATTAAACTATCCATAAAAAAATTACCATAATACGAAAAGGGTGTCATGTATCTATTCAAAGTCCAAACTAGTGCTTCCACCAAATTTGTGGAACTCCTCTCTCTCCTTGTGTGTGTTTGTATGATTGTCATATTAATGATGTAACAATGATTTTTTTGTTAATGCCCCTTATTAAATGGAAATAAAAGTAGATGCCTTGATAAGAGTTTGGTATTTTAATTAAGGATCCATATCCATCAATGAAAGGTTCCAAGTTATATTCACATGATATCTCCAACTTCGAGGATGGGATAGCAAGCTCCCTTCTATGCCAAGAAATGCACTTACATGGCCCCAATCTCCATGCTTCTATATTGGAACCTCTTAGAGCACCCATAGCCTTTATGACGTATATGATACTTGTCAAAATCACATAAATCCATAGTAGAAATTTAATTTTCTTCCCCAACCCATGTTTAGGAATGTAAAATTCACATTTAAGAGTCTTCAATATTCCATTTTTAATATTTATTTGAAAGTCTTAAAGAACGTAACTTCTTGTTTTCCATTCATTTTATACTTTACAAAAAATAGAAGTTAGGTAAGCATATTTCTGAATGCTAAATAATCAAATGCAAAGAGGTATAATCTATTTCATGCTAAAAAAAGGTAATGAAGAGAGTTTCTTTGAATCTCTATATCCTAGACACACTTGAACTTAAGATGAACACATCATCTACCAAAGACTTAATGACAACAACCACTTGAAAGAAGCTCAACCACATGTTGTGAAGTAAGTAGTTCTAAATATAACCAATACTCTAAAAACCGACCCTAGCACTAGACTCTTGTACACTCCTCTCATCCACCAACACAAAATTAACGACACGACAACATAATATAATATGAGTTATGTTTTTCAAAACTCCCCCATAGTGAGTACTTGATGTTTATAAGTTTAGGTCTTCATGTTCATTTGGCCATTGCAATAAATGCTCTCCTAGAAACTAGAGTATTTTCTCCTCAACAAAGTCTTCACATGGTCCAACATGGGCATCTTCATCAAGTATTCCATTCATGTCAACATCATCAACTTGTTGAATTCCATATAAAGGAACGACCATCAATTGGAATACATGGGTGTTGAATAGTTGTAACTGTCAATCTAATAGGAAGTCATTTGTGTACATGGTTCACCAACTCTTTGATGAACCATAACTCCAACGATTCCAATAACTGATTCAATGAAACATATGCACCCACTCTCTACAAAGACATTGCCCATCATTTTGACATACAACATAACTCATATAGAGGTTTCAAAGCCCAAAACATTACCTACAGTCCACAATGAACAAGTGGCCCATCCAATGACGAACAAGAGATAACAAGTCCTTTACAAGTGAAAATCGCCACCCATTAGGTAAATTAAACAATGAACATTACTATTGGCATTATTGCCTTAAGTTCCTTAGGTTCACTTCAACTCCACAAAGTCCTTCCAAAAACCTTGGTAACCAAGACTCCAAGACCTTTAAACAAATCTAAGTAGTCTTTAGTGTTGATTTTTCATAAGCTAGGTTAAGCATGTAGTTCATTTCAATTTAATCATGTCTTAACCATAAACAAGCATATTGCAACAAACAAGATCACAAGAAGAAACACCATGCACAAGAACACAAGATATATCCTGGGAAACCCTTCTCAAACAAGGGAGAAAAACCCAGCCAAATCCTTTGCTATATTTTTCAAGAGAAAGACCTTTCACCACCAAGAATGACTTAGCACACAAGAGGGTGCTTAAGCCCTAGAAGACTAGCACCCAAGAGAGGTGCACACCTTTCCCAAAGAGAAGTACTTGCTGAAATTTCCAAAACACACAAGAAGGATATCATTCTACAATGGAGAATTATCTCCTACTTATATTAGACTTTGACCAATTAACAAGGATGTCTATTGGCACAACAGGGTCGACCTCTCTAAGTCAAATATACTTGTTATTATATTTATTATTATAATTAATATTCACATTATTAATTAGCTTATTTATATTAATCATATTAACATATGGACGACCTGTACCCTTTACATAATCACTAGGTTTACAGGTAGGTCTGACTCTTGAACAATATATAGCAAAGGATTTGATACACCCACTAGTGCTCATCCACTAGGGGCACATCCATAGGGATGCCATAGGTGTGATTCACTACATTACATATATGAACCAGAACTACACACGTTCACCTGTGCTCGTCCACAGGCATGTCCACTCTACAGATCTGCTTTCCCACTGCCACCAACAGGAGAATCATATGGAGTCTTCTTGTCATCTTTGTTTCTCAAAGGAGGCCATCACATCATCTTTATTTCTGTTCACGTGATGATTTGCCTAACTCTTTTGGGATTTCCCACATTCACCTTGTGCTTAGCCACATGAATGTCCTAACTCAACAGATCTCTTTTCCACTGGATAATCATCTGGAGTTCTTCTCTCTCACGTCATGGAGGAGGTCATCTCTATGTTCCTAGCTTTGTCCCAGGCTGGAACCATGAACCCTTCTTAGGGGATTTCTCTCAGGTTTGTAAGCTAAGAGTAAGGCTTCACATAGCTGATATATTCCACATCTCACAGGTTTGTAAGCTGGAGGATGTCTCCTATAGCTACATTCATCAACACTCCCTCTCATCTAGGGAGGCATTCTCCATCATGCCAAGATTCTCACGGAAATACTCGAACTTTGTCTTGGCAAGTGGTTTAGTGAAGATATAAGAAATGTTTTCATGGGTGGAAAGATACTGAACATGAAACGTCTTCCTTTGCACCATGTCTCTGATACAATGGTACTTGATTTCAATATGTTTTGATTTGTCATGAAATGCTAGGTTCTCTGAGAGCTTCACACAGCTCTGGTTGTCACAATGAATGATAGTTGGATCCATCTCATGATCTAACAAGTTTGTTAAGAGTTTGTGAAGCCATATAGCTTCACGAACTGCCATGCTTAGTGCAATGTATTATGCCTCTGTTGTACTCAAAGCCACAGAGATTTGTTTTCTGTTGCACCAGGAAACCATGGCTAAACCTAGGGTGAAGTAGTTACCTGAGGTGCTTTTTCTGTCCACTACACTTCCTGCCTAGTTTGCATCAGCATACCCTTCCAGGCTTAGGTCCACATTTTTTGCATATCTTAGTCCATAACCAATTGTGCCTTGTAAGTATCTCAATACGTGTTTTGCAACTATCCAATGTGTCTATTTTGGTTGGCTCATAAACTGGCTAAGCACATTTACTGCATAGCAAATGTCTGGTTTGGTGTTAACTAGATACATCAAGGATACAATAAGTTGTTGATATAAATGTGGATCTACGTCTCCTGAATCAATATCATTCATCTTCTTCAGGTCCATTACCATTGGATTTGACATGGATTTACAGTCTGTCATTTGGAATCTTTTCAAAATCTCCAAGGTATATTTTCCTTGACTTGGCTAGAAAATATCATATGATCTTGCCATACTTCTAGTCCCAATAAATAATGCATTTGGCCCAAATCCTTCATTTCAAATTTGTCAGTTAATGCCTGTTTTCATTCAACGATGAGTCTTTCTGAGCCGATTATGAAAAGATCATCCACATATAGAACTAGAATCAAGCATTCATTTCCATTAATTCTATAATATAAGTTTGGGTCAACTGAGATTTTGTTAAAACCCAAACTCATCAAGAAGCCATCCATTTTCTCGTACTAAGCACATGTGGCTTGTTTTAGGTCGTATAGGGATTTCTTCAATATGCAAACATGAGATTTTTCGTTGTGTATAACGAAACCTTCTGGTTGTTCAATATAGACTTCTTCCTCAATTTCGCCATTGAGAAAAGTTGTCTTTACATCCATCTGATGTTGCTTCCATCCCATGGAAGCAACTAGTGCAATGATGGATTGAATGGAGGTATATCTAGATACTGGTGAAAAATTCTCATCATAGTCGACTCCCTCTATTTGTGAGAACCCTCTAGCCACAAATCTTGCTTTGTATTTTTCAATGCTTCCTGTTAACTCCTCAAATAAACTGCTAGATTTATTTGTTTTTTTTAGGTGATAGGTTGTAACCTCAAGTCATTTTTGAGTTTCTATAGTTGCAAAACTTAGGTTTCGATTTTCGTCTTAGAAAATAATATGATCCATGAAGTCTTCTTTTTCAAAATTTGCATAATTCACTTTCAACAGCTAACGTATGTCCAAAAGTTGAGTGTGCAATGTGGAAAGTGGCGACTTTCAGCAGCTAAGGAGCGCTTTTCATTAATCGGTGCGCTGTTGAAAGTGGTGAATTTAAAAAGGTCCGACAATCAAGTTCGCGGGTCGCGCGCTGTTGAAAGTACATACTTTCCGCAGCTATGGAGCGGTTTCTACAAGGTCGTGCGCTGTTGAAAGTGCATACTTTCCGCAATTAACAGGGGTTTTCCACGGGGTCACGCGCTGGCGTAAGTGGCAAGTATGAACAACTGACAGAGGTGTTTTCCATGGGCTGTTGTTGAAGAAAGCGGGAATCACGTGCGTGATATCCACGTCTGAAGGCAATGATGATATGATCATCCCATGTCCGACAAATCCAAATCATGCGCTGCTGAGAGTGGGTAATGATGGAAACTCAATTCTGCACGTCAGAGTAGGATTGTGATACGAATTCGGCTCAGAAACTCACGCTCCATAATCATGGCATTAGGGATGGTAAGTTCGTGTTCAGTGATGCAGGTGCAGAGGAGGTACCGCCGGCCTGACAACATCAAATCAAACAGTGGTTTCCATATCACAAATCGCCTCTGGAAGTCTGTTGAAGTTTCATTTGTTTCAAAACAGAGCCGAAGCCCGAACTGCTTTCAACAACGCAGAACCTCGGCTCGACTGGCATTTGCAGGGGTCACAAATTGTCAGGTTTTTCGAGCTATAGAATGGTGAGAAAACGCAGCGGTGCTCTACTCAAGAGAGAGCTGGATAACCTGTCCTTTTTACAAACACATCCCGAAGTCCAGAAGCATTTTTCGAATGCAGGGTGTATGGAATTCGTTGAAAGACTGCAAGTTGGTTGCCACCAGGCTACAGCAGAAGCCTTTGCCAAGACTTTCGATGGAAATAAAGCTCGCGTCGGGTCCATGGAAATTAGAGTGGATGAGGCTGTCATTTCCGCAGCTACAAGTTTATCAAGAACTGGTCAGAGCTGGTTTAAAACCACTGCTCCCAAAAATTTGGATTTCAGAGTTTATTTGAAAGAGGGGTACAGGCACAAAGCATGGAAAAAAGGCATGCTAGTTTCTTATCTGGATGAAGAATGGCAG